>MJUT01051999.1:324860-369722 GCA_002080005.1 Gigantidas platifrons
TTAACATAGGACCCTATGGGAAATTCACATAAAAACCATCTTGTCTGGAACCAGTAGCTCAATTAGAACCAAACTTTGATGGAATAGTCATTCGATGGTCCTTTTCCAAATGATGTCCTGCAGTCACACTCTCCCACCAAGATGGCGCACCACAGTGCAGTTGCATTGTTATTGAAAGCAGGTTTGATCCAGGTGAGCGATTACAGGCTCCTGGGAGCCTCTGGTTTAAGAGGTGGATGGTCAAGTACTAGTTAAAATCTTTGACTTCTGACCACTAGCCTAACACCATTAAGGCATTGACATAATTGATATGAGTCCTGTTGCCCACCTCAAGCAGGAGTTTCCCTGGTCAGGTGGTTATATCTGTCCAGACTTTCTACCCCCTAATAAGTCTGATGCATGAGATAGCTTAAAAATTGCTGAAAGTGACCAAAACCTAATCCATTTCAAGTTGCTCCAACACACATTGCTGTGAAAACTCTTGTGCTAATATTAGTTTAAACAATATTGAAAAGGTTTATCAGTGTAATATTTGGTATTATTATACCTCACTAACTTTTCATTGGCTTAAATTAAATCACATGACCTGAAACAATTTTAATGTTTTGTGAAAATTAACCCAAACGGGAAACAACTAGTTGTTTACCTCAAAAGGGAAACAACTCTTTCCGGAAGTGACATTGTCGTCTGTTTGTTTACAATTTGGTCGGAGCAGCAGGATCGCAGTCACTAATTCTTCTACTTCTACATGTATTTATTTAAATGCCCAATCCTTGGTCTGTTCCTCGGTATGATAAAACAGTTATTGCCTTCAATGGATTGTAAACATCAGAATTGTTAACCCTCAAGGGGTTGTTTCCCTCGGGCTAAAGCCCTCGGGGGAAAACAACCCCCTTCAGGTTAACAATTCTGGATGTTTACATCCATTGAAGGCAATAATTGTTTAATATTATGTAGATAGATAGCTTTGAAGAACCCCTCTCATGGAGAGGTGTACTAGAAAAATGTACAACATTATACGAGGGAAAAAATTGTCAATGTCTTGTGGCAGGTCGGTGGTTTTCTCCTGGTACTCCGGTTTCCTCCACCAATAAAACTGACCACCACAATATAACTGAGATATTGTTGAAAGTGACACTAAACACCATAATCCTAAACCAGTGAAGAAAAAGGATGTTTTTAGATATACAGTAGTTATTACTCTATTTTATTTAACTGGTCGGACGGAGTTGACCTTTAAATTTACATGAGAGCATTCGATTTTATTTTGTGTATGTACAGGGCAGTTCCCGTTATTGACATTATTGAACTCTATTCAGCAGTGTCACCGAAATCAATTCATACAAAAGGAATAGAACACACGATTGAATATAGCTGTATAACATACCTGTTAACCCTCCCGCATTTCGCGGGAGACTCCCGCTTTTGAGCTCGGCCTCCCGCAAAGAATGTGCCTCCCGCGCGGGAGACTAAAAACTCCCGCTTTGAAATACTTCTCCCACATTATCTCCCGCGACCATAAATTTGATTAAAATCGAAAATTAGGACGCCATTTTTGTTGTTTTTATCAGCTGGGTCATTAAAATTTTAGTGTGAAAAAGTTCGTCACGCAAAATCTCCCACATTAAATAGTTGGAATGTGGGAGATCTCCCACATACACAATCTCTGAGGTTAACAGGTATGGTATAAATGAAATTGATCAGGTAACCTGACCCTCCTAAATACATGGACTTTCCTGTAATCAGTCAACCAGTGTTAAGCCACGCCCAACCAGTTGAAAAAAATTGAGTAATACATGTACATAATTTACTTATAGTCGACAATAAAATACATACAAGTTCATGATTGATTGATTGGTGTTTAATGTCCAGCGAGCAATTTTTCAGCTATATTCAGGACAAGTTCAATATACACTTACTCTCATACATGTGTGAAAACAAATGAGAAGAAAACTGTATGCACATTTTTTGTGGGACATCAAGTTGTGAACATGAGATTGACCAGATAAAATCCCAGATTTTGCAGTGTAGTTATCTGAAGGTTAAATGTGTATGAAGTTGTTGTTTTTAGAGTACCAAATACCAAATACCAATATTTTATTCCAATTAAGGTCCCTCAAGGGGCAATGACAAATATACATTTATAATTTAAATGCAGTTACAACAATACAGAATGGAGACATATGTTCATACACAAGACAATTCTAACTATTTAAATGATAACATACCCATATTGATAGGTATTGATACATGTAGGTCCATCTATCAACAAAAATATGAAATTGAAAGCATTGCATAATTATGTAAATTACTTAAAGCTGTGGTAATCAGACCATATGAAAGTCATTTACACATTTATGAGAAACTTGGGGGGAAACCGCCATAAAATGGAAGTTAAATTACCCATAACCATGAAAACCAATAGCAATGACTGGCTGATTTTTATATCTGCATATAACCTAAGCTGTAAACAAATGAATTAATTACATTGACATTGTGGAAAGGGTGGGTAGATGTAGGATCTCTGCATGAGTCAATAATTGAAAGTAAAGTATTAAGTAAGTTTCTGTTTACTAGCAGTTTATGCATGGAATTAAACTCATAATTTTAATTTACAGTACATGATTATCTGGCAGTTTATTTGAAATAAGTGTTGATACAAGTACATATACATTGTTTACAGGTAAGATATATCTATATATACAGTCTGCTAATTGTGTAATTCGTTTCTATTTATAGCATGAAGCCAACAGATTACACTTATTCCAGAAGGTATATTTCAATGTACTTGCATGTTTTTATAACCAAAATAAATTTTCATTAGTGTTTGACCATGCATGAGGGTATTATTACATGTATTTATTTATACTTCTATGGTTTGAACTGAGACCTTCAATATGGTGTAATGCATTGACCATGAAATGACAACTGCAATTGATTATTTTTAGCAATGATTCTGATATTAATTCAAAGATGGATGAATTTATTTGAAATGATATTTCTCTGCTTTTGTAGTTTATTTTTTTACTTTTGTTAATTCAGGTGTTAGAAATCGAAGGAATTCCCATAAAACAGCAGTTAATGTGATTATTTAATTGATTTTATATCCATTTATTTCCTTTAAAGTTTTTAACAAAAGAAGATTTTAAAAGGTGCCTGGTCAGTTAATTATTGTGAATTGGCAGGTTGGAATAGACAGTGTGAATTAAAAATCAAATCTATTATTGTAACCTTGACCTATCGGGTATTAATAGTCAGGCATATGCATTCCCATCTTGTAGTCAGATTCTAAAGGATGTTACGTCACAGCTTGTACACAACACTCCAACATGTACCGGTATACATGTACATGTAGCAAATACAATTAATATACAAAATGTACATGTAAAACAGACCAAACCAGGAAATAATATATGAATAAGGTACAGCACTCATAAATATGATTATTAAATTGGGGTTTTTTATACAATTTTCTATAAAAAATTCTAAATGGATTTATGATTAGAATGGTAATGGCCTTCCGCATATAAAAATTCTTAAATGTTTTTAATATGTCTTTAATGTCTTGTTTTTTAATGACATTTGATTCATGAATCACAATTTAATTTTAAATCGAATGATCTCAACTCTTGAACTTAAATTTATTATTTCTATGCACATTTAACTTTTTAAATATCTAAATATTGCCCTTTTGATCTCCTTTGATCTATGTACTTTTCTGACTATTACAATTAAATACTGGTTAGTTTGTATTTTATATTTATGATTGATGAGGAGGAGGAGGAGAATATAGTTGTTAAAGGTAAATAAATCGGTTCTTCCTGCCATTTTGAGATACATTAATCTGCCATATTTTTTGTTACTATTTTTTGTTGCTTAAAGGCTAAGACCGTAATTTTTTCATACCCAAAATTATTGTCGTTTTCCATACTGACCTTCATAAAATGGAGATTAAACACCAAATTATTGGCGAATACGCTACGAAACGTTGTTTTTTCGATTTAAAAATGCTGACCATCGTTACTGGAAGCTAATTAATTATGCACTGACCTGAGTGAGGCAAAATCTATTTTTATGCCAGTAGCCCGGATGCTGCAGCCTTTCGTGTTTGTTTACTTCGCAAATACGTCTGTTTTATGCTATTCATTGACAATAATTTGCTGTTGCCAGGTGCATAATTACATATATTGAATAATATCTACCGAAAATGATCATAGGCATCATCATAAATTCATAAAATATGAAAAACGATTGAGAAAAGAAGGCAACATGCTTGGCTTACCTATCAAGCAAAATCTTTGCCACTTCAGCATGAGTTTGGATGCATAGCATTTCCTTCAGTTCGTTCCAACGGTCCAACTGATCCCCTACATATATTCTGCATTTGTTCCATTTGGAAGATACTGCACTTCTATTCCTCTTTATCTCTGAATCCGTCAAAGTCCGCTTTCTTCCACATGTTGACAAATTCTCTTCCACATGTTGTGTATTGTTTCTAAACAGTGCATATGCTCAAGACGGGTTAACATAGAAGGTCATATGAATAGACTCAGGTTAAATTGAATTCTTTTTATCCATCACAATAATTCCGATGACGATAATTTTGGGTCTTTTTTGTAAAAAAAGAACACAAATCATATCTTTTGCAGCATAACTGTTTAATGATAGCTTAAACAAATCATTTACGACAATAATTTTGGGTATGAAAAAATTACGGTTTTGGTAGACAATATGCCTTTAAATTGCATTGTTATCAGAGCTTTCAATATTTTTCAAGTGTACCAAAATACTTCACTATTTACAAGTGGTACTTTTTTTATTAAAATTTGAACATTTTTCATGAATATCTTATACAACAGTCTTTGAAATTAGGAGGTACAAAATTAACATTTTAAGTAGGTAAAAGTACCTGGTATTTCACCTTACTGAAAGGCCTGTGTTATAGATAAATTGCAAACAATTTTATTTACTTGACAATTAGAAAAATTACAGAAAAAACCCATGGCCGCTTGTCAGAAGAGCTTAATTAATAATTACACTTTGATTCTGTGGAGAATCAATTTCCACCAAGCGTCTGTCCTTCCATTGTCTTATGAAGAGAAGATATAGAATGTGTTTCTCCATGAAGAGGAATCATAATTCGAAGGGGACCAAAAAAAACTTGACATCTACATTGTACACTATGATGTAAAAAGTTGATCATGGGAAAGTGTAGGATTTCCCAAGAAAGAAAATTTCAAGCTGGGTCTATTACAAGTACAGTATATTTAAATTTGTAGCCATTATCTATACCATTATCATTCATGTACATGTTTCCAGGATTTTTGATGTGTAAAAAAGGAGGGGGTGGGAATAATATATACATGTCTAACCTATACATAGCTATTGTTTATTTTCAACCCCTTAGCTTGTTTAAAATGATACATTGTAGACAGCTTAATATGATCAAATATATGTATTTAGGACAGATATAAAATATAACAAGGAATTGTTGTTGGTACATGAAGTAATACCTAGGTAACAATTGAAGCATGTAATATCACCTAAGGTTATTTGTCATAGTCACTCTGATCTTCATCTTTCACCTGTGTCAGGTAAAATTTTACACATGTTTAACTACATATGTATACATATTAACATATTTTAGGGACTTAAAAATGGACACATGGGATTAATGTTTAAATTTTTAGTCCACTTGATGGTCGGTCTTTTAAGCATTGTCTTTTCCATTGTAATGACATAGGACCAAGTATTGTAATATTAACTGTTATATAACACACACATTATATTTGGTGGGTTGGTAAATCAAGCAAGATTTTGTCTTTTATATTATACTACACACTTGAATGAATTTGTTTTTATTGTGTAAACCATTTTATACTTCAAAGAATTTTGTTTATACATACATGTAATAATTATTTTAAATGGTGTGTTAAATCAGCTTAAGTTTTGATATAACTAAAAATTGTCTGAGTTCAAACAAAGTCTCATGGTTTTGTACTACTAATATTTAAAAGTTAATTTACAACACATGTATATATGTAGGTATATTTTTTATTGAAAACTCATCACAAGAAAACATTTCTTGATGACTGCAGATCTAGAGTACATGTATACATGTATTCTCAATATTTTTCCTATTTTCATTAGGTGAAATATTGTAAGTGGCGTTAAACACCATAACCCTATTCATTAGATGTGACAAATTAAGGTACAACTCGTCAACATTTGTTAGTCTTCTCTTTGATTTCAATGTGTTTATGGGTTATGGTGTTTAATGCCACTTTCAACAATATTTCAGTTATATCTCGGTGGTCAGTTTTATTGATGGGGGAAACCTGAGTACTCAGAGAAATCCATTCAGTTAGTGAGTGAGTGATTGTTGTTTAATGCCAATTCAGCAATTTTTCAGCTATGTTATGGCAAGAACAAGTTAATTTTCAATGAGATGATGATGAGGTTCGCTTTGTTCTAGACCAACACAGTGCACTGAGTTGGAATTTTATAGTGCTAGCTCACTGAAACAACAGTCAGCGGGTAGACATGTCACTCCACTCGAGCACATTATTCTGATTCCGAGCCAGTCAGTGTTTGTTCTTTCTCCTAAATGCTGCATGCTTAGCGGAGAAGCAACAAATACCAATTTTATAGTCTTTTGTTTGACCCGACCGGGGCTCGAACCCACGATCTACTGCACTCGAGACGAGTACGCTAATCATTACGCCACTGATGCGGTGAAATCCATTGATTTGCTGCATGTCACTGACAAACTTTAGCACATAATGTTGTATCGAGTACACTTTGCCATGAGAAGGATTTGAACTCCCAACATTAGTGGTGCCTACTACCCTACAATCATGACCATAACAGACCCTTTCATATTATAGATTAGAAAAAATAATTATGGGTGAAGTATTGAAATGTTAAAGTTGAAAACAGATTGATTAATTGTCTATATATTTTCTATTACCAAAATCAATCGCCACCCCACCCCAAATCGAGATGAATCAACTCAGCTTTTATATACAAGATTTTTAAATTGGCAGTGAAAGATGTTAAAAGATGGGAATCATTAATCATTTTGTTTGTTTATATACACTAACTTTCTATATAGTGTTCTGCCAGATGTTTATTTATAAATTGTATAATGACATGTAATGGAAGCTTCCTGAGGGAGTTTATACCAACACATCTTAACATTCCTGACAAACTTCTTAATGACCAGTGGTCAACAACAGGAATTATTAATGACCAGTGGTCAACAACAGGAATTAAAATGTCTATCTTATTTTTTCAATATACAAATGTATATGCATATGTATTTATAGTTTCTCCTTACAGAGTCCCTCCCCTCAGATGAGATTCCCCACCCCCACTCCCCCCCATCTACTACACCTTGTACAAGATGGTAATTTGTCATTTTCATTACAGAGTTAATGATATGTAATAGACATTTTCATATTTATCAATAAAAACAAAAAACAAAAGCAAGGCTGTTTTTCATTTTCGTCAAGGTTAAAGGTAAAATCTGACAAGTTTGTTATAATTAGCCTCTACTACAACAAGCAGTGATTTCAAAGAACTTTAACCAGGATATTCTCCTAGTGTTTTTATTCTTGACATGGGTGTGTCTGATGAATTACTAGATTCACACATTTTAGCTTGCACTGTCAGTATATATACATGTATATAATGCTGACACATCTGTTCCTTTGGTTAATGCAGCAGCATCTACTAGGTGTTTTGTAAACAATGATAATATTGTGGTAAAGTATAGGATTATATATTTTGTAGTATAGGAGTGTTGACTCATTTTATGGCAAGTATTTATGTAAAAGAATGTGATGCCCTTGTGGGCAAAACAATAAATTTTTATACCTGTGAAAATTTAACAGAAATTTTACATAATTTGAAATTAACAGTTCAGATATATTTCAAGTGTTAATTTTATTCATATTGTAGTCCCAGCTATCGAAGAAAGGTAAGAAGTCAAAACTATCAGATGCCTAACATGAAGAGACGACAGTTGAGAGGAGTGTATCAGGCAGCCGATGATTTTAGTACTGATGATGAGGAGGAGTTTGAAGAAGAGGAGGAAGCTTATGTCACTGATGAGGAAATCATCAGCACCAGGACAGGTTGGTAGAATATGAAAGTCCCAGGACAGGGGTCATGGAAGATTGTGTAAATTTATTAATTTTGTTATAGAAATTTTAATACAAAGGAAAGGGTGTTAGGGTTATGGTGTTTAAATCCGCTTTCATCAATTTTTCACTTTTATCGTGGCGATCAGATTTATTGGTGGAGAAAATTGGGGTACCCGGAGAAACCCACTGACCTGCTGGAAGTGACAGTCTCTGACAAACTTTATCACATAACGTTGCATCGTGTACACCTCACCTGAGCAGGGTTTGAAAAACAAAGGAAAGAGATCTTTTTAAAGAATATATGGTCTTGAAATACGTATGTATGTCAAATGTACTATTAATAATTAGGTCAACATATTGTTACAAATCTGTCCTTCATGTTGCATGGATGGTCCTCAACATTATTTTAAGGGAATTCTCTACCTGTATCTTCAGACAGATTTGAGCTATCTCCTATCAGTTCTCAATGTATAATGGGTCAAAGTACACTCATTTTGAGTTAGTGCTATTTTCTCTAGATTCATTATGAAATTCCTTCCTGCACTTTTCAAACAGACTCTGTGAACTAGTGATGACATTGACTTTCACTTTACAATAACCATTTACAGTAAAACTGTTGCTGGAGGAAGCCCTTGTTGACTTAGTGCAGGTGTATCATGCTGCTTTCGACATTGCCATGTTTTATCTTTTGTGAATTTTTGTGCCATTTTTATACGCCCGTCTCGAGAAGGGCCGTATTATGTGATTGGGTGGGGTGGGCGGGCATCCACACAGGTTTCCACACAATAACTTTAGTTCTGTATATCGGATCATTACCAAACTTGGCCACATGATTCCCCTGTGGAAGGGGAAGAACCCTATTTATTTTGGGGTCATTAGGTCAAAGGTCAAGGTCACCATCACTATAAATAAAATTTTTGAAATAGGGTCGTTTCCGCACGATAACTAGTTCTGTATATTGGATCTTTACCAAACTTGGCCACATGATTCTCCGGTGGAAGGAGAAGAACCCTATTTATTTTGGGGTCATTAGCTCAAAGGTCAAGGTCACCGTTACTATAAATAGAATTTTTGACAACAGGGTCATTTCCGCACGATAACTTTAGTTCTGTATATTGGATCTTGACCAAACTTGGCCACATGATTCCCCTGTGGAAGGGGAAAAACCCTATTTATATAGACGGGCGTATTTTGTGATGCACACATTTCTTGTTATTAGAATTTTTTTACGACATAAAAACAAATAAGTGACCTCAAACTACTAGCGTGAATATATTAATGGAAGTTACAGTTTCTGATTTCAGAAGACCATGACTGGGTTTCCACAAACCTTAAAAGTGTTAATAGAAACATAATTGACACTTAAAATTCCATGAAATGTACATCAAATTAATTTATACTTACATTTTCTATGACAATTAAATTCAATTAAGGTTTATTCAATCCAGTCCAGGTATTTCCAGGTAGGATATTAAAAGGACAGGTACTGCCAACTGGTACGTTTTTGTATTTCGTAGAAAAATAATACTAGTACATAAGGAACACAACTTATAAGATTTAGCTTATTCTTGTGTTCCTATGATTCATGCAATGTTATAACTTTTTATGCTGTTTCTTTACAGTAATTGAGAATGGAATGCTACTGAGATCTGGACACAGTTTGAAAAATGAAAACACTTTAACTGAAAGGATAAATTTAAGAAGGTCACTAATGTCAGGAAAGGAATATGAGTCCATGTCCTCTAGCAGTCGAAGTTCAGGAAAGTACTATGAAATGCTGACCTCCAGCAGTCGGAGGTCAGGAAAGGACTATGAAGGAATGACCCCTGGCAGTCAAAAATCAAACAAGGTCTACGAAAGAGTGACCTCTAGTAGCAGAAGGTCACAAACTTTAGACAGAAATAATATTAATTCTGATATAAGAACTAGAAATCGTAGGTCACTGATGTCTGCAAATGAATATAATGGACATATTGGAGGCTTAACCACCTCAAGTAGGAGATCTGACAGGGTAGCAGGTGGGAGTAAAATGCATGGGGACCAATCTACAGACATGACAACCATCAGAAAAACACTGGTTCAAGAGTTTGAGGAAGATGAAGAAAAAGGAATGAAGGACTCACAGTCAACCAAGAAAAAGAAGAAAAAATCTACTGTAATCAACCATTTGTATGGTATGTGTCCATCACATTTCTCAGTAGCAATTAGCACATCTAAAAATTATGTCTGGTGTATTTTTTGTGATTTTACTCCAAGTGATATTTCTAAACTTTTCAATATTTTTCTCTGGCTAGTTCCAAAGAAGAAGAAAAAAAACAGCTTTAAAATGTTTAAATGATTTTTAGCTCACCTGGCCATAGGCCACGTGAGCTTTTGTCATGGGTAAGCGTCTGTCGTCCGTTTGTCTGTTAGCTTTTCACATTTAACTCTTCTTCTCTGAAACCGCTGAACAGATTTCAACCAAACTTGCCATAGATGTTCATTGGATGGTCCTCTACCAGATTTGTTTTTTGGTGTAGATCGGAAATTCAACATGGCCGCCAGGGCCAATAACGTGTTCTGATTGGTTGAAACCTTGAAAATCTTGTCAGAAACCACTAAACCAATTGAATTGTGACATTGCAGGAATGATCATTGGGTGGTCATGTACTAAACTTGTGAATCGTTTGCCGATCGGAGATTCAAGATGGCCACCATGACTCGACTTAGTTTTAACATAGGACCCTATGGAAAAAATGTTTAAAAGTCTTTAACTCTGAAATCAATAAGTCAATTTAAAACAAACATGACATGAATGGTCCTTAGGTGGTCAACTTTCAAAATTATGTGCAGTGACCCCGACCTCCATCCAAGATGGCTGCCATCAGCGAACATAGTTTTAACATAGGACCCTATGGGAAAAATGTTTAAACAATTTTTCCTCTGAAACTAGTAAGTCAATTTAAAGCAAACATGGCATGAATGGTCCTTAGGTGGTCAACTTTCAAAATAATGTCATGTGACCCGACCTCCATCCAAGATGGCCATCAGCGAACATAGTTTTAACATAGGACCCTATGGGAAAAATGTTTATAAATTTTTCCTCTGAAACCAGTAAGCCAATTTAAAGCAAACATGGCATGAATGGTCCTTAAATGGTCAACTTTCAAAATTATATCCAGTGACCCAGACCTCCATCCAAGATGGCCCCCTACAGCGGACATAGTTTTAACATAGGACCCTATGGGAAAAAATGTCTTAAAATCTTCTCCTCTGAAACCAGTAAACAATATAGTAAACATGTCATCGATGGTCCTTAGGTGGTCAACTTCCAAAATTGTGTTCAGTGACCCCAATCTTGGTCCAAAATGGCCGCCGTCAGCGGACATAGTTTTAACATAGAACCCAATGGGAAAATTGTTTAAAAGTCTTCTCCTCTGAAACCAGTCAGCCAATTTAAAGCAAACATGGCATGGATGTTCCTTGGGTAGTAAATACTTTCAAAATTGTGTCCGGTGACCACAACCTTCATCCAAGATGGCTGCCATGAGCAGACATAGTTTTAACATTAAAACCTATGGGATTTGAATAGTAACTTAGAGGTATTCGGCATGCAGACATTCTTAAGAGCGATACAGGCTCACCTTAGCCACTAGTTTGTTGTTGCCTCAGCTGGCCCAAAAACCATGTGGCACATTATCATCTCTTTGCACCTGTCATTGTCATACATTAAGATATACTTCTCCAAAACTAAAGGCATAATTATGGAAAATTAGCAAGTATTTTTTTTTTTTTTTGTATTAAATGAAAAATGCATTAAAGTTCAAATAAATACCATATTGTTTCTTTGTTTAACAGCTGATGATCATTTAAATCTCAACTAGAACAATAAGTTAGTTATACATTGTACATTACCCATGTTAATCTAGATAACAATCAGATTGGCAATATAGATAATTAATTTTTATCTTTAACTATTTTTTTAGGACTTGATTCAGATGAATTATCAGGTACGTCATATTTACAAGTCAAGTAATATTATATACATAAGCAAATATGGAAAACATACACTTTTGGAGATATTTTGATGAAACTCAGTCTCAGTTTGTGAATATATAAGTGCTTGTTATTGTTATACAGTTGACTCTCATTGTCTCGAACTCGGTTGACTCGAATTTCCGGTTGAGTCGAATTTTTATCGAAGTCCCGAACTTCGTTGTGTATAAATATATGTAATTTGACTCCTGTTGAGTCGAATTCGGATGAGTCGAAATTTCGGTTGTCTCGAATAAAAGTTTCGGTCCCGAGATGTAGAAAGCCATATTATTTACATTCGTTAAGTCGAATTTACCAGTCAAAACATGTGTATTACCTTGGGATTAAAATCGGATCACAGGTGAAACATCCGGTCATTAGCTTTGACATTTTTACCTTAGGCTATTTCACATGTTTATTTCACAATCTGTCAAATTAATTAGTAATTGGCTTGGTATTGTGACACAAGTTAGATGTGTACAATAAAAAATTATCGATTCATAATATTATAAGTGCGCTTGGGTCGGCATACATCAATGATTATAAAAAGTACAAATGTACACAACGGAAGTGTTTTATCTATTGTCGGAAATTAATTTTGATTATAATTTCTCAATTTTGAGAGATTTGAAAAAAATGTTAGTCATAATTAACAGTTGTAATAAAAGGGGAATTTTTTTACACTTTATTGAATCATAAAAACACACAATTTATTGTAAATATTGCACAAAGAAAAATACGTCGTGATGGGTGAAGTTTTATGACAACGCAACACCTGAAAAACATAATCATGCACACAAAAAAGATATCTAGAAGTTATCAGTTGTTCCACAAGATTCAAAGAATTTAACAGAGAAAACAAAAAGCAACAAAAACATCGAATAAATTTTAAATCGTTCCGAGAATCGGGACATGCAATGCTGATGTTAGCTCTTCAAATTTTCGCTCGAGTTGTCTCCCTTTCGTCATTAAACAAACTACACTTCCGGTTTTCGTAGCTCCTCTTGAGTCGAACTACGGTTGACTCGAATTTTGTCCATGGTCCCATCGAATTCGAGATAACGAGAGTCAACTGTAGTTTTATTGAAGATCAATATACAAATGTACAAATATACCACATTTTATGTAGTAGACTGTGTAAATTATTCGTTGTTTCTTGTTGAACTGCATTTTAATGAAATTGAATGTGATTAAAATACAAAAATGCATACATTTAAATATGTTATGCAGTTAAGAGCTAAAACCAGAAGTTTTCAACAAAAACAATGGTTCAGTTATAATCCTTGAAGATGTGAATTAATTAAGTTTATTCAGAAATTGAACATCCTCGATTCTAACAAAAAATCTTCAAAGCATGCTAGATGATCCATTTCTGAACAAATGATATTATTTTATATAATATTTAATTAAGCCGTAATCAGTATGCAATTTGGCTTACTCATACATGAAGCTTTTCACAATTTTCACTATATCGTTTAAGTTACCTATTCTGATAGTATACTAATCTTGTACATACTTTAAACATGCATCAGTGGTGTATTGGTTAGCATGTTGGTCTAGTTCAAAGCGTCCATTATCATCTCGTCAAATGTAGCTTGACCTCACCATTATATAACTGAAAAATTACTCATAAGGTGTTAAATAACAATCACTCTCTCACTGTCCATGCATTAAGAGATTGAAACCTGGAGAGAAGTACATGTACTATGAAAATATAACTAACAAACAGAACTATTGTAGAACTAAAAGTCAATGAAACAACAATGAAAATACTAATATACCACGGCTATTGATGTATTTATATCAAACAAATGCTTTATTGTCAATCAAGACGCCCACAATGAGCAGTATAATCAATAAAAATCACAGTATACAATTGATTCACATAATAATTATTTCATTGGATAGGACAATACAAACAAAATTAAATGTTAATGTAGATATTTAGACTCAATTGAATTATATTGGTTTAATTTCTGTGTTTGTAATTTTCAAATAGAATCTGAATGGTCATTGATGAATTCTAATGCAGCAGTTAAAGGGCAGAATGGTAACAATTACTTCATAGGTCAAAGTTCATCTAGAAGTGATACAAGTATTATGACCACTGTTGTTACAACAATCATAGGTAACTTAACCTTTGTAGATATCTTACCTTCTACATGTACATACTTCTGTGAATATCATTGCTGTATAGTAAACACATGGAAACCGTGCATATTCAATATACAGTCAGTAGGCCTCTTGTATTTTAAATACATGGTTAATAGTAGAGTTACTTCCCTTTTGTAAACTAAGATGGTGACAAGCAAACTCTTCACCATGATTCTGTGATATAAACTTTTTGTTATTGTTATTCATTTTTTTTTTAATTTGACTCATAAGTTAGTCCCAAAAATTGGTACAGCAATTCAACTATTGTATAAATAGTCCACAAGTCACCAATTCAAATATCACGAATACTTATTATTGTAGGTTGGTTGGTTTATGGTGTTTAATGCCACTTTCAACAATATTTCAGTTATATCGTGGCGGTCAAATTTTTTGGTGAAGAAAACTACATACCTGTCGCCATGAACAGGGTTCGAACTCACAACTTTAGTGGTGGTGGGCATTGATTGCACAGGTAGTTATAAATGCAACTACCATATGGTCAGGACCACGAAGGCCTCTTATTATTGTAACAGTAACACAAATGTGTCATATCTATAACTTGTTAAGTACAAAGTTTTTGATGTTTTAAAATTGATTAAACTAATTGGTATCAAACTTTTCACATCAATTCACAATTTATGGAAGCTTTAAATAACATTAAATAAGAAGATTATAAATGACAATCTATATGATCACTGGTGATTGGTTTTCTTTCATCTTTATTTAAAACATGATTGATAATAATTTGTGATATCATCAAAATTCAACAACTACCGGAACTTAGCCAGGAAACAACTGAAGTGAAGCACTCAACGTTCTCAGGCGTCAAAGTACAAAATGGACATCATCATCTCATCGAATAATACTTGTTCTTGGAATGATATCTAGATGAAATTGCTCACATGGCGTTAAGTTACAATAATTAGGCCAAAAAAAAAATGTGTGTTTACGGTCACTTGACCAACCCTATTTTTCAGCCACCGACCCTAACCTTTTTTATCGGCAATTATTCTACCCTAATTTTTGCCAGCGACCCTATCAATTTTTACACAGAATTCGGGTAACCATTTTTGTTGTTTAATCAGCAGCAATGTTTCATTTATTCAACAGCTAGCTTTTTGTTGAAATTGAGAGCAAAGAAGGTAGAAAAACTGGGTAACTCGTCATAAAACAGCTTTAACAAATTTAAATGGCGGTTTACCGGAAATTTTGAAAATGTAATACCGGAATCGGATTCCGGAACCGGGAACGACTATTTATGGTTTTGCCGATAGTTAAAAAAAAAATTTTTTTAATTAATGCCGACCTACCGACCCTAATTTTTTTGACATATGACCGTAAACACACTATATTTTTGTTTGGCCTTATCTCATTCATATAATTCTGTTTATTTTTTTAGAATCGGTATCCTATGTTGCCAGTCCTATAGTTACTCCTATCTGGAATGCAGTAGGACGACCTGTGGCTGAAGTCTTATGGACCATTATTTCAAATATATTGTTATTTTTACATTATGTGTTGTGGACCTCTTCTGGCAAGCACATTTATTCATTAGGAAGGACTATAGTAAATTCTTCGTGGAATATGATACAATATTTTATCATGCATTTTATTCTAGTGGATACATGGATATTAAAGAAGTAAGTAGTATATAGATACAGTTTAGTCTTTTAGGTAAGGTTGAAGAATTAAAAAAAGATATCAACAACCTGATAACAACAAAGAACTAAAAATAGGACAGCAAAATATGCCATGGTCAATCTATTCAATAGGACAACAAATGGGCCATGGTTAAACTAGTTAATAGGACAACAAGATTTGACAAAATTAAACAACAGGGGTCGATTTAAGAAAAAAAAATTACTGGCCCTTTTGGGCCAGTAAAATGTTTTACCAACTAGCCCGAGAAAGAGGGGGTAGGGGGGTTCTGTTTACTGTTAGTTGGTTTAGGGCCCTTAGAGCTTTAGCTCCTCCAGAATTTTGTGGGTTTTTCTGACCATTGAACATAATTACATTAACTTTGTGGGATTCTGATTTTTCATGCTGGTATATACTATCCCTTTTATAGTTTTTGCATCCGGTAATGAAAGTGCCGGTTTTATGCAAATTTAGAAGACGAATACACCTTTAAATTCAAAGAAAAACAAAAAGATCGCTCCATTGGACATTATTTACAAACACATGCTTAGCTCCTCCTATTTTATGTGCCATTCATGCCTAATGGTGATGTCGTAATACCCATAAGTCATAGCGATTTACTATTTCCGTTTGACAGATTTTATCAATGAATGCATCCAAGCGTTAATGCAGCGACTAGCGGGAGAGTAATATAACGACTGGATTATTCGAGTTATGTTATCAGTCGATATTGAATGACACGGAAGTACGAAAAATCTACTGGTTGGAAGAAACGAAAGTTGCTGGCATAAGTGGCCAGAGAATATCAACTGACCCAGTGGGCTGATCTTTGTTCTGTTTGACTGGCCCTACCGTAAATATACTGGCCACGAGCCAGCGGTTACGTCGAACCCTGAACAAGTTAATAGGACAACAAAATGTGACATGGTTACACTAAATGTTGTTAATATGATTTCATACATTCCATCTTGATATCTTGTCAAACAATATAATGCACAGATTTACCACAGTCATATTGCTTCAAAAATAACATGAAAAGTACAGTAGACATGCGTGCATATTTAAAGTGAATTTGTGTAATATATTATGTCCGTTGCCAGTTATTTGATTTCATTGTTAATAAAATAAAGCAGTGCAGTTTTTTATTTAACAATTATTTTATATTTATCGAGCAATTAAAAAGGATTGAAGAAATTGGTATTTCTGAAGAATGTATTATACAAATTTTTATTGGAAATTCACATTATAAAACACAAATTCTACAAGGGACATAGTCTTGTATGCTAAGACATTTGCCAGTTAAACTGCATCAATGGTATAATGGTTATGTGCTCATCTCAAGTGTGGTAACCATGTGTTTGAGCCCTGATCGAGTCGAGCCAAAGATTATGAAATTGATATTTGATGGTTCTCTGTTAAGCACACAGCATTAAGGAGTAACAGCAAAGACTGGTTATAGTTAGCTCAAAATCAGGATAATGTGTCAAAGTGGAGCGACATGGCTATCCGTGGACTGTTGTTTCAGTGAGCTATCACAATAAAAATCCAACTAAGTGTGTTGGTCTAGTTCAAGCGAACATAATCATAATTTCATTGAAATGTAACCTGTTCTCGCCATGATATACCAGTAGCTGAAAAATTGCTTACTTACGCATTAAACGAAAATCACTAGTTCTTTAGCCATATTTAGTTGTTTTATCATACATGTATCTTCATCATTTCAGGATTTGATCTCATAAATATCATGTTTCATTTGAAACTTCTTCAGTCTTGACATATAGTCAAACCTGCCCATGTGGTCACCTCTATTAAGCAGTCACCTGTATTAAGAGGTCACCTTTTTCCTGTCATAGAAAATTTTATATGAATTGAACCTCTTTTAAGAGGTCACCTGTCTTAAAAGGCCACTTTTTCTTGGTCCTAAGGGTGACCTCTTATTACAGGTTTGACTGGATAATACAGTTAAGAATTTTAATTGCTATTATTTAAAAAAACAATATAAACAAAAATGTACAATTTTGTCATCAGGTTTTGTGGGTTGTGAACATTTTACTTGACCATATCCAATTACCAAATATCACATTCTTTTGTAAAAATATATATTTGCATACCAAATAAAGTACTGTGTCTACACTTTTCAGGAGGAAGAGATCTGGTTGTTGTTTATGTTTACCATTGTTGTTATTACTACCTCTGTTGTTATTAGGAAGTAAGTATCATACTAGTATGTTGTAAATATAAAATTTTATGTCTGTTATTAACATTTGTATAATATATTACATAGAATAATGGCAGTTTTGAAGGTCGAGACAGACATTATCACTAGCACCGCAGCAAGTCTGACTTTCAAAACTGATGTTATTGTTTTTATTGGTAACATCATAATATGTTTGGCATCACACTGACTGATAATTTTCAGTATTAGAGTCAGTTAGTTGATACTGACAATATCACTTTGATGATGAGATCAAAGGAAAACTGTCCAAGTTACTGATAAATTTACTTGTGGCAGTCATATCAATATCATTTACATATATCTGTAGACCTAACACATATCCAATAATACTGATTTTTTTACTTGTGGATTCATTATACTTCTCACTTCATATTTTATAAGAACATTCTATCAATCAAAAGTGGCTGCCAGTAGAACTTTCTTAAAATGGCCAGAATTTCTATATTTTAAACTGGAATGAGCCAATATTTAAACTGTTGCCACATGATAGTGAGGTGTTTTACATTAAAATGCCCTAACCCTAACCCATATATTTTCTTTGTATATTCATGATATACTAAATGATTTTTGTGTTGTTTTCCAGCTAGCAGTGTTTTGTCAATTTTATCAGAATCATCCATATTTAGTGCATCTTCAGATAGAGTCATCAAAATAGCAGATGTAAGTGTTCATATAAATAAATAAGGTGTAAGACCCATTTTTATATGTAATAGAAATAACACTTTTGTCTAAATCAATCATTTTTTATGTCTATCTTTACCAAAAAAAAGAGACTTTTAAGGTAGATAAAATCTTTAGTGATACACATGCAACTCGTATCATATTAAAACTGCGGGGTCGTCATGGTCGTGATCGTATGGAACTTGAATTTACAACTACCTATGCATTCAGTGCATATCACACTACCGCTGTGAGTTCAAATCTAGCTCTTGGTGAGGTGTACTCGATATATAGATGCAACATTATGTGATAAAGTTTGTCAATGACTTGCGGCAGGTTCATGGTTTTCCGTACTCCGGTTTCCTCCATCAATAAAACTGACCGTCATGATATAACTGATATATTGTTGAGAGTGGCTTTAGATACCATAACCCCTATTAAAACTGGATGTCATTCATCTTTAGTGTTGTACAAAATTTAATACATGTATTTGATTTTCTTTACAGTCTGAGGGTATAAGTTTAGGACATTTACAAGATGAAGTACGGAGGATCATTGTACAGTTACAGGACAATAGAAATGTACTAACAACAGGAGATGTTGAAGCTATTGTACAACATATGTTACAACAAGAGATTAAACAGTTACGACTGGGTCTGGATGAGGTACAGA
Organism: Gigantidas platifrons; assembly: GCA_002080005.1. NCBI lineage: Eukaryota > Metazoa > Mollusca > Bivalvia > Mytilida > Modiolidae > Gigantidas > Gigantidas platifrons. Next base: position 344,382 of record MJUT01051999.1, read on the forward strand.
ATGATCATAGGGCTACAATAGTAAGTTTACTAGTTATCTCCCTTACCAAAAACAATTACTACATTGTATTAGAATACATCATCATTTGAATCACTCAATCTTTTATGTCTTTCCATGGCAACATTATTTGTCTGTAATGGTGTAGTAGAAAGTAGTGTTTTGTATATGATAATGTACAGAAAAGTAGAATTGAACATGATAAATAGTTCTGTTTGATGATTAATTAAAAAGTTACATAGTTAATTATATTTTTATGCCTAACAGTGAAAGCATTATGTTTTACCCATGTCTGTATGTACCACATTTGGTTTCCCAAACTCTGAAACAGCTTGGCCAAATGGACCGAATTGTTGTAGGAAGCATCTATGGAAGGTCCTCTATAGGAATTGCTCATTCCGTTTTGATCCATTAACAAACATGACCGCCATAAGCAATTCTTGTTTCTGATTGGTCGATTTCTAAAAATCTTCTTCTCTAAAACTGCTTTGCCAAATGAATCGAAATTTGGTGGGAAGCACCTATGAAAGGTTATGTATTAAGTTTACTCAAAACAGAATGAAAGGTGAGTGACACAAGCTCAGCCTACTGAGCCTCTAGTCTTAATATTTCTTTGGTTCACATTCGATGTGCATATTCTAATTGTTCAGACTTTATTCACTAGTAGTCAACATTTTTGAAAGAAATTTCAGACAAATATAATTACATTACTTTTGCATATAAAAGAGATAAAATTCTGATATTTCTATTTCAGATGAGCCAGGGTAATGACTTTAACCAGAAGTTAACACTACTTAACTCACAGATCATAAATAATATAACAGTAAGTCAAATCAAAGCTATTATTGTATTATACCTACAAAATTTGTGTAGATGTATATGTATATGCAGTAGATATGCTTATCATTCATCATTGCATATCGACTACCACTAGTACCAGGTTCCTTCTCTAACTTCTTCTTCCCTTGATCTACCACATTATTTTAGCTCAAGGAAAATTATATCAATTAGAGGTAAAGGTTATAATGTGAGGATTTTAGCCAATGAGGAGCAAAACACTGTTCAACTTAATTTAATGGAAATGTTGATCAGTAAAAGTGTTTTAAGAAATGGGTGGTCAAATTTGACCAGCTTTACTAAAATGTCTTTAAAATGATATACAATATGAATCTCACTATTGAAAATTAGTAGATGGATGATTTTACACTCTAGTAACATTCCCTATGAGAATGATTTTTATAATACATACAATTATGTATTCATTTAATTTGTTAAACAGATGTTAGAGTACAAAAAAGGGTGTACTCGATTCGCAGTCGCAAGTGATAAAGTTTACCAGTTGCTTGCCCATGGTCGGTGGTTTTCTCCTGGTACTCTGGCTTCTTCCACCACTAAAACTGGTCGCCATGATATAACTGAAATATTGATGAAAGTGGCATTAAACACAATAAATCAATAAATCATTAAACAGATGTTAGTAATTTGTATATGTCAACTTTGTTTCATGCAACCAGTTCAGAAAATTGAAAGTAGATAATTCTTCACCTTATAAGAGAGAATACAATACAATATTATAGTCTGGCATAATGTTTTAGGGATACATGTTTGAACATTTGATTTAAATGGGAAAATTTATGATCATGATATTAATTTGGAATACATAAGCTAAAGATGAGGGGCTATCGTGGCCGTGATCATATAATAGTTGGATATACAACTACCTATGCAATCAGCGCCTATCGCCACTGATGTTGTGAGTTCAAATCTCGATCAGAGCGAGGTGTACAACATTATGTAATAAAAAATTTCAGTGACTTGCTACAGGTCAATGGATTTTCTCCAGGTCCTCCGGTTTCCTCCACCAATAAAACTGACCACCACAATATAACTGAAATATTGTTGAAAGTGGCTTTAAACACCATCAAACAAACAAACAAACTAAAGATGTACCTCATAGATTTGTTAACATTGGATTTACAATCAAAGGAAAAACAAGAAATACCACACTGCAGGGGCTGCTCTGGCTCCCAAAAAGTAGGAGCCAGAAAAATCGCCAGGTGCCATTTTCAGGTGCCAGTTTTGAAAGTCAGGAGCCAGCTAAAATTTTTACAAGGAGCCAATTTTTTCGAACCGAAGCTGTGGATGGAGATTGAAAAGCTATGAAAAACCTCCTAGGATGGGAACATACTCTGCAAATTAGCAACCAACTGATAAAACATAACATTGCCACGATTTTGATCTAATACAACCCAAATTGTAAACCCCCCTCCACTTTTTTGAAATATTACTATGGTTTGGTCTAATACCACACAAATTGTAATAAACCCATCCCCCACCCTTTTTGAAATGTTACTGTGCTTTAGTCTAATACCACAACAATTGTAATAACTCATATTTGTGTAGTCTTCAGTAGAAAAAAAAATATGTACAAAAATTGTAGATTCCTTGTAGGTAATGAAAATATAGAACAAACGTCATAAACTGAAGCAAGTTGTAAAATGAATTATTATTTCTCAGACCTCATAATCAAATTGCAACAATTGGAATAAAAATACAGTAGTTATTTTTTTTTTATTGCAGACACGTGTCTGTTTGTAAATAGTGCTATAAATAGAACGCAATTGTTACCCGGAAGCAGATCGATAACAATCTGGATTGTGTACTCCTGCTGATCGTGCCATTTTAAAGTTTATAACTTTTTGAGAAAATCACTTTCAAAATACTTAATGGATACGATAGATTTCAATAAACATGATATCGACAATTTCATAAATGAAACGTGACAAAAAAAATAGTTCGTAATATATGGCAGACATTGTGACAAATCCTGCAATGAATGATGATTACAAAATTATTATGTCCACTTTAAATATCATATTAAATATGATACATACATGTACTGTGGCATTTTGAGTACATGTCATAACTTTAAAAAAATCATTATCGTTGATTGAATTCTTTGTCCAGGTAAATCAAGCCAGGTGAGATCAAAGATTACGTAATCAAAACAAATTCTATAATCCGTTGATTGGCTTGTAACCGCGTGCTTGTAACATGTAATAAAATTGTCATTGTAGTGTATTTTATGGATTATTGATTTTTGTTATGGTACACAGTGATTATAGATAATTTTACACAAGGAAATCTAGGTGCCAAAAAAATCGCCAGAAGCCGATATCAGTCGCCAGTCAAGAAAAAAAATCGCAAATTGCGACATTGGCGACCGACAGCGCGATCCCTGTACTGTCAGAACAATTCCAAAATCCAATTGAAAAATCACAGAAACAGAGACAAAATTGATACCACTAACATATATACCTGACTACTATTCATACAATTCATTCTAATATTTAACAACTTGGTCTTAAATACAATATATATCAGGGATGATTTTTTTCAGTTATTTAACTGATTTCAGGTATTTTTCTCTGAAAATTGTTTTTCCAAAGTTGTTGGACACAGTCGGATCTCATCAAAAATTACTATATTCAAAGGGGGTGTAAATGGTTTTAGCTATTTTTCATTGATTTCAGTTATTTGGATCATCCCTGATATATACTTGTAAAAGCATGACACCAGAAACATAATAATACTTTTTAATATAGAAAATGTATTGTCTATCTTTTAGACAAAAAAAAATAAATGTGAATAAATTGATTTTTTTTTTACAGATTTTACAAGATCGATTATCATCAGAGATACAGAATGTGAAGAGGTAAGTTTTGGTAGTAGAATGATATTTAAAATCAATATGTCATAATTTCATTTTCACCGTCGGGAGGACAGCGGCTATGTACAACAAATAAGTCTGTATTAAATTGGAATTAATTATTTGTACATGTATTTCAATACATGCTTCCAACTAAAATTTCTGAAACCATAGATTAGATGGTAACTTAACCCAACAGTCTTGGGTGTTGATATAAAAATATATACAGTGAAACCTGTGTAAACCAAACTCTTAATAAAGTCCCAATGTAGAATTCTTTGTTAATTTAACCTTGTAAACTGAAAATCTGTCCATTTGGAACACAATAACTGGTCCCAAAGAGATTTGGTCTAGACAAGTTTCATTATAATACTTATGTTATACTTTATGTAAGTTTCTATATTGATAATGATATCTGTACTGATAATATTTGACATATATTTTTAGAAAACTTCTTTGTAGAATGATAGTCAAAACGTCTTATAATCTGGTCAGCTCGGTAATATTACTTTTCTTGTGACATTTAATTATATAGAACCAAGGCCATTAGGACAATAATTACAATTGTTTTTTATGTTAACATCGTCTGTAATATGGGAAAATATTTGGACATACATTACTGGCCATCAACAACATTTATTTTAATATAATACAAAAGATTTTATAATTCATTTCAGTGAAGGAGTATCACAGTCATCTGCTGCAGTATTAAACATGGAGAAATTAAAAAATGAAATATCAGATCTGAGGTCAGCCTTAGGAACTGTTGAACTGTCTCAAGAAATGCTTCAGATACAAATGAAAAACTGTTGTAAAAATGATAGTTTTTATGCCATGACAATTCAGACCCATGTTAACAGAGTATTACAACAGGTTGGTTCATTATCAAGCTAAGCTTAAGTAAAACATAGAAAGTTTGTTTTTAGAAGAGGTATTGATGTTACAAAGTAACCTGGCCGGCCTGTTTGAACTTCAAACTATGACCGTGGACGAATCTACTATTTATATGTAACACCAGGTTCTTGTACAAATAACAACAATCGGCTATTCATAGTATTGTTGTTTGCATAGTATAGAATATAAAAGGTATAATAATTGTCAATTGACTCTAATTAAATGGATCAGTGAATTCAGATGTAAACTATTTTACCTGTCCACCCTAAATTAAAAATGAAGGTTCCAATTGAACTACGACCGATAGCCACACCCTGCCAACTTAGCCTGAATCAACAATAATCAGTTTTCATTTGATGTCTTCCATCAGGGTGTTTATTTTAACATTTTAGTCTTTTTGTTTCTTACTTGAAATTGTACTGATGTATAAAGTAGTCACCCTCTTATAAAGTAACTCACACCAAAGGCCAAGTCCTGTTACCAGACCAGATTTCAGAAGATAGTAAAATACTACTAAATTGTCCCCATCAAGGGAGGCCATCCTTCTTATAAGGCCACGTTAACTACTAAATTGTCCCCATCAAGGGAGGCCATCCTTCTTATAAGGCCACTTTAACTACTAAATTGTCCCCATCAAGGGAAGCCATCCTTCTTATAAGGCCACTTTAACTACTAAATTATCCCCATCAAGGGAGGCCATCCTTCTTATAAGGCCACTTTAACTACTAAATTGTTCCCATCAAGGGAGGCCATCCTTCTTATAAGGCCACTTTAACTACTAAATTGTTCCCATCAAGGGAGGCCATCCTTCTTATAAGGCCACTTTAACTACTAAATTGTTCCTATCAAGGGAGGCCATCCTTCTTTTAAGGCCACTTTTTCATTGCAGAAGGGGAGGACTTATATTAGGAGAACTACTTGATGAATACATATAATTTTTTCTTTGATGATCAGCACACAGCATCACAATTTGTATTTTGTTGAAATGTTCAAAAGTACTTAAAACACACCACATGGCCAATGTTATTAAACTTTCTTAACAACAAAGTCTTTCCTAATTAATTGATCGGAACACCAAGACATATTTATAGGTACACTTTATTTTGTATAACCCAGTTGTGTGATATTTTCAGTTAATGGCGGGACAAAAGATTGGTATAGATGATCAGGATTCTTTTACAGCATGGTTCCATACACACTATGTCAGTCGAGAAGACCTTGATGGTCATTTAGCTAAATTTGGCCAGCAGATTACCAAAATGGTCATGTTAGAAGTAGAAAAACAACAAAAAACTCAGGTCGTCCTTGGAGGAGGTGGCTTATCAGAACAAGTAAGGATATGATTTGTCAAACTAATTAGGTCCACATGCAATAAAAAGATATTATTATTATTATTATTATTAACATGACAAAAATTATGATGGCAAATAATATTTATTCATATTCCTTGTTATTAAAGTGGAGGGAAAAGGAAAAAAAAACAGTTAACAGTTTTGATAGAATAAAACAGTGATGAAGGCTTTGTGACCACTACATTTAAATGAAGACAAGGATTTTGTTAAAATAGTTTAGGTTACATAGTCAACAATTACCAGAAAGGCATGCAGTGTCATTTTCGAGAATGAAACGGGTCACCAATCCAAGTAGACCAAGTATTTTAATTTTGAAATGGATTAAATTGTTTAAGAGATAATAAAATGGTAAGTTATTTTAACAGCTTAGTTGTATCATTATCATTATTTGATATCAATAAAACATAAATACATATTTTACTGTTCAGTGCATTAATCCCTCTCCTGTCTGTCAGTTGCTGTTGTTAGAATAAATTTTATATTTGCTTTTGCAGCTTGTAGCAAGAATAGTCGAAGAAGCATTGTTAAAATACAGTGCAGATAAATTAGCATTGCCAGACTTTGCATTAGAATCTGCAGGTAAATTTGCTTAAGCTTTTGGTGATAAGGTAAATTTTCTACAACCTAGGTTCACCATATTTGGTTTACGCTTTGATGATGAAGCGGTTACAGTTTCATGGTACATTGATACAATTTATTTTCTGAAAAGCAATACACTCAAACAATTTGCAGGGGACAGGCAAGACATAGATCTGTTTACACTTGTTTATAATGGGTATGTTTATAAAGGTAAATAAAAAACCTTTTCACTGTTGTCAGTAATACTTTTTTTTTTACCTGATAAATGCTTACAGTTTGCAAAGACAGTATGTTATTCAAAGTCACATGAATGTGTTAAATAACAAACAATTTGACAATTTTAATATTCATAGATTATTTTTTACTGTATTACTGGTATTTGATTTGATCCTGTACATAAAGTAACAAGACACACCATTATATAGCTGAAATACTGCTTAAGCACCAATCAATCAATCAATTAACAAGATTTTTTTTACAGATTTAGGGCCTGTCCAAACAAACTGCCTTGTGAACAAGACTAATGAAATCATCTGCTGGATAGTAGAAACTTTTTTTAACTAGCATGCAAGCTGTATTTACTAAGTGTAAGTTTTTAACCATGTTAAAAATACTATTTTTATTTCAGGAGGAAGTGTTGTAAATACCAGATGTTCACAGACTTACCACAGAAAGACAGCACAATATAGTATCTTAGGTATACCTCTGTGGTATGTCTCTAATTCTCCCAGAACTGTCATTCAGGTAAGCTCTTATTAAAAGGAATCACATCTTTTGCCGTTTTGGGGAAGGAACAACATGTTTTACTTTTCATATTTTCTCCGTACAAAACATTTTCAATACTGAATAAACTTTTTCCAATATCCAAAGTTTTTCTACATTTTTTTTTTTTAATGATAACTCTAATTTTAAAAATGTATTTAACATGTGGAGGGTAACAGGCTGTTCGTTATTTTGAGAGCAAAGAATAGAAAACTATTTATGTATAATTGATATTGTTTGTTATTGAGAAGAAATGGAATAAAAAATATACCACAAATTGTCCTGTCCACAGAAACCAAACACCTTAGAAGACTTTGAAGATACCAAAGGGGTAATCAGAATACGTAAATCCGACAGACAACACAATGGCCAAAAGAAAAAGGACAAACAACGATCTACAAAACATAAACATAAGACTAAAGATCGAGTAACACTAACCCCACTACAAATGGGGTGAACTCAGGTGCTCCAAAAGTATAAGCAGTTCCTGCTCCACTTGTGGCACCTGTCATGTTGCTTAGATATTTTCTTTTTGTTGCAAATTGAATAGTCAAGTTCTTATATAATATGTTTTGAAGAAGCATTTTTAAATTAAAAAAAACCTAGATATTTTATATTTATTTTCTTTGTACTTTCAGCCAGAGATTTATCCAGGTTCATGTTGGGCATTCCAAGGATCTCAAGGATATATTATAATAGAATTATCTACCATTATCAAACCTACAGCTTTTACTCTGGAACATATTCCTAAATCTCTTACACCAGATGGTAAAATAACCAGTGCTCCTAAAGACTTCTTGGTTCTGGTGAGTCTAATATAATATATCTCTTAAACATGTGTACACGTAACATTAAATAGTATCCACCGTGAAATAGTGTCCACCCTTACAATTGTCTCCTATGATAAAGTCCGAGGACGGAATAAAGCACAGCGATGACTTCGTCGGTCTGTGTAAGGTTTTTCGTTACAAATATAACACAACCGGACACAATTTCACAGGACACTATTATGTCTTACATCCACTCTGATGATATTTTGCCAAATGCTGAGTATGAAAAGGATGATTTACAAACTTTAAGAAGTAAGTTCTTAAAAATTTATGGTGAATGTTAACTTTCCTGATAAAAATATACCACGAAAGACACCCTTTTAAAGAGAAAAATATTATATATTTATTGGCAATTTATAGATTTTTCCTTTGATCGCACCAAAGGATATTTTCAGTATTAACAAACAGGCCATGATACTAAACATTATCGGTCAGTGTGACATAAACACATTGTGAGGTTACAAATAAAAACAAGTACATTAGTTTTAAATGTTTTGAAATACAATATCACAAGCATGTCCTCCAGGACTCACTACTATGCTATTGGTAATGTCTGTCTTGACCTTCATAGCTGTTGTTATTATATATAAATATTTTTATTGGTGTTCAACGCCATTTTCAACAATATTTCAGTTATATCGTGTTAAGTTATATAAGTGAAGAAAACCGGAGTATCCAAAGAAAGCTACCAACCTGCTATAAGTCTTTGACAAACTTTATCAGTATTCAATTAGGTTGTATCAAGTACACCTAACCACAGGCTGGAATTAAAGTAAGCACTGCATAGGTAGATGTAGATCCAACTTACATACAACCATGGTCTCTTATATGCATTTTATATATATGCAATATCTTATTGGTCTATAAGATTTTTGTTTATTAATGACTCTAAGCATTGTTTTTATAAAAAAAATATATGTACTAAATGATTGTGTTGTTTCAGGGATTATCCAGTGAATCAGACACACAAGGAAAACTTCTTGGAAACTATACTTATCGTGAAGATGGAAAACCTTTACAATTTTTCCCTGTACAGGTATGTCTCCTTTTACCAAATAAATTATAGGAAAAATCACTTGAGGGCTATGGATCCTTAACAACACTTTCAACAATATTTCAGTTATACTGTGAGAGCCAGTTTTAGTGATGAAGGAAATCTGAGTACATGGAGTAAAGCGCTGACCTTCCGCAAGTCGATGACAAACTTTCTCATATAAGGTATTATCCGTTACACCTCACTCTTAGCAGTAATCAAACTCATAACTTTTATTTATTTTTTTTAAATGATTGATTGATTGATGTTTAACGTCCAGCGAGCAATTTTTCAGCTATATTCAGGACGAGAATAATTTAAACGCCAAACAAGGAAATATGATGGATAGGGACGGAGAATTTTTTTTTAAACTTAATAATAAAATTATAATATTTATATTGCCATAACAATGATATCTGCTGAAAACTATTGAAAACGGGATGTTAGTGGTAAAATTAATATAATGTAGACATTTTGGTAAAACTAAATTGAATGTAGTTTAACAGAACAATGTACCTGACTGAAACTGTGCATGATTTAGCTTTAGTTTAAATGTTTCCTAACGGTTGATACATGTAGTTCATGTTAAGTGTCTGTTTATGCACTTTTACAGGTATTGGACCTTATAAAACATTAAAGCTTCTTATTTGATCGTTGACAGATTGTAGTTTTCGGTTTGGTTTACATCACTGCTATAAATAAGAGGATATACATTGCTTAGATACACCCTTTCCTTGTTAGCTTTGAAGTAGCATGCTATATATTTAGTATAATATCAATGACAAAGTTTAGTAAGAAAGGATATCGATGTAAATGAATATGAGACTTTATCCAACATTACACTTAGCCAAAAATTAAAGAAAAGGAACAGCCCTTTTATTGCTGTTTTTCATTTCTTAGTCAAAGTACTGGTCAAGGACCAATTATTGCCATATTTTGCTTGTTTTTTATACGCCCGTCTCGAGAAGGGCCGTATTATGTGATTGGATATGGCGGGCTGGCTTCCACACAGGTTTCCGCACAATAACTTTAATTCTGTATATTGGATCTTTACCAAACTTGGCCACATGATTCCCTTGTGGAAGGGGAAGAACCCTATTTATTTTGGGGTCATTAGGTCAAAGGTCAAGGTCACCGTTACCATAAATAGAATGTTTGACAACAGGGTCGTTTCCGCACGATAACTTTAATTCTGTATATTGGATCGTTACCAAACTTGGCCACATGATTCCCCTGTGGAAGGGGAAGAACCCTATTTATTTTGGGGTCATTAGGTCAAAGGTCAAGGTCATCATTACTATAAATAGAATTTTTGACAACAGGGTCATTTCCACATGATAACTTTAGTTCTGTATATTGGATCTTTAACAAATTCGGCCACATGATTTCCCTGTTGAAGGGGAAGCACCCTATTTATTTTGGGGTCATTAGGTCAAAGGTCAAGGTCACCGCTACTATAAATATAATTTTTGACAACAGGGTCGTTTCCGCATGATAACTTTAGTTCTATATATTGGATCTTTAGCAAACTTGGCCACATGATTCCTCTGTGGAAGGGAAAGAACCCTATTTATTTTGGGATCATTAGGTCAAAGGTCAATGTCACCATTACTATAAATATAATTTTTGACAACAGGATCGTTTCCGCACGATAACCTTACCAAACTTGGCCACATGATTCCCCTATGGAAGGGGAAGAACCCTATTTATTTTGGGGTCATTACCATTATACCGTTTGATAATTTATATATGGACGGGCGTATTTTGTGATGCACACATTTCTTGTTGTCAGATTATTCTTTATATCATTCAATACATCCTTTTAAATCCCCAGTTATTTTAAATGTTACCCTAAGACTAAAACCTTTGATGGAAATATTTTTAATTTTCCTGTTTTCGCACATATAAGGGACCCTTTGTAAAGTTGTTGATTTTTGGCAGTTAGTTGGAAAGGGACAGTACCAATTATCGCCACCTTATTATATGTAGAAAATGAGATCAAAATTAGCAGCGCAGGTAAAGGAAAAGGCTTTGAAACAAAAAACTAAGGTGTTATTAGTGTTCAGTGATCTTTGGTAAATCCATTTGCTATTTTTTCGTTTCAAAGGAGACAAAAATGCAGAGATGCCCATTACCACAAAAACGATAATTAATTAGATATAGAAACCATGAATAAAACATAAGGATGTGTGCGTATTTAAGATGCATGCGTTAATTTACTGCTAATATTTGGAAAAGATGATTTTGGAATGTTCCTCAGGAGTTGAGTTAATGTTTCACTTTCAACACCTCCATTTCTTATTTTTAGATTTTATGTCCATGTGATCCCTCGTGGTCTTTATATATATATATTTATGGGTTCTGATCCAGTTTTATTTGATATCTGATATATTGAAGGATACAAACAAATAATTTTGTTGTCCAGCTCTCAACTTGTCACAAATATTTTTTTTTTTTTTTTTTTAAATTGGTCCTAAAATTCCCAGACGTTTGCATGTGGCATGCAATATTGTGATAATTGGTCCTCAACCAGTAGGGTGTTCAGTAAAGAGTATAACTCATACCCTGATATGAGTATGGAACAACCCACTAGCCTGCATTGTTCATTTAAACATACATGTAATGTCCTTCCATTTCAGAATACTGATGGGATTTTCAAATTCGTGGAACTGCAAATATTAAATAACCATGGAAACCAGATGTTTACATGTTTATACAGATTTAGGGTTCATGGCATTCCATCAAAGCAAGACAGACCATGATTGGCATGAATATTAATGAAGAAGATAAGATATTCTCTCTCTTCAATTCCATCTTGAAAAGTACACAGAAGGAAAAAATATGTCTGCACACAAGTGTGTGCATGAAAGTCAGTTCAGAAGCTCAGAACTCCTGTATATAGACATGACATGTGTATTTAAAATGACAACACTTAACAGGGTACAGACAGTACATTGTTTGACTCATATTACCGGTATATGTGATGTTTCTGAAGAGTGTCAAGACTAAGTGATTAACGATGTTTTTTAAAACGAGAGGACTTTTCTCAGTCATCTCTCATCGAAGGGTGAAGCCCTGAGATGAGAGATGACTGAGAAACGTCCTCGAGTTTTAAAAAACATCTTTAATTATTTTATCGCTATTTTGTATTCATAATTAAATAATTTGTTTTGAGATACTGACATTTTTTTAAACAGAATTAATATTTTATATCGTTAATCACTTATTATCAAGGATTTGGTAAGGTGACATCATTATAACGTTTGTATGTTTAACACAAGACTACTTAGTTACTGGCGATAATTTTCCATCTCACTCTATTAGCGTGAGATGGAACATTCTCAGATAGCAAGATCAAAGAAAAATACCGCAAAATAGCGATAAATGATAATATCTCACCATTTCATATATGATATGTCTGTAAATCAGTGTGTCTTTTTCCACTGTGTTTGAGGTTAAAAGGAAACAGGGTACGTAAATTTTATTTCGATCAATTTTTTTTTAATTTGATTTCATTTTATGAAGGTTTTGAAACCAATGTGTTTTTGTTGTTTTGGTTTATAAATAGATGTTGTATTTTAATATGCAAAACTAATTTATATTTTACAATTTTTGTTGATGCCAGCTGTGTTGTCATGAATATAGACATAATTTAATTATTTTGCTCAATTTGTTTAAGTGCTTCAAACGTTTACTGAGTCAGTTACCATGGTTACTTTGTTTAAGGTCTGAGGCAATTACCATGTTTATTACTTTAAGATCTGAGTCAGTTACCATGGTTACTATGTTTAAGGTCTGAGTCAGTTACCATGTTTATTACTATGTTTAAGGTTACATTTAAAAACCAGATGTGTTTAATGGTATATGTGTCATACAAAATTGCTTTGAAGTTTTTGATTTAAGGATGAATTATTCATAGCATTATAATTCATAAAATTTATTTACTTTTTCATTTTCTAGTCGTTTATCTGGTACAAAGCGGACCTCATCATTTCATTGAAAATTAACTTGTTCTCACAATGATATAGCTGAAAAATTGCTGAGTTGGCATTAAACAACAATCCCTCACTCACTCAATTATCTATAAATCTGGAGTGCTGATTTTTTTCCAATGATAAAACAACAATTTAAAAATTTGTAGTAAGATGATTATTTACTCTCTTTCCACATATTTTTCACATTGCAAATTAGAATAAAAAATGACAATGGAAATTTCACAATTTGGTGGCCTTAAATTGGAGAAAGATTGTTTTGAATGATGCAATCACATAATATGAATATTCATGAAATATGGAATTTGTTGTTTCTATCATTTTTATTGTAATTTTTAGCATGCATGATATTCAAATATTGCCACAAATTGTTAGTTTATCTGAAAATTAAACTATTGTTTAAATGTAGAATAAGAACTTAAATTACCACATGAAGACCTTAAAAAAACTATAATGTGTTACATCATAGTGTCCTACTGTAAACTTTGCTATTTGTTTGTGAGTTCCACCAAATAAAAAAAATCAAGCAACAAGCGTGATCCAAACATATTATAGTTGATTTCTAATGTGATGTCACCTTGTTAAGTCCTCAATAAACATACTACAGGTATCATGGATATATTTTTGATGGACTTCTCATCTCATATCTCAGGCTTCGCCTTGAATATGATTTTACCTCTGAGAAATTTCTTCTCGCAAAACAAAGCGATGATACTATAAATATATATTGATTTTGTCTACACAAGTATTGACATGTGACCACAACCAATGCTGTCCTATGTAGGTAGCATTGTACCTTTGTTTTCTATGCAGTATCTCAATAGTGTTTATATAGAATAGTACTAATTGAGAAATGCATATTATTGCTAAGATAGATGTGGAGATTATGAGATTTTTAAGGTTTTTTAATACTGTATTTAATCTCAGAAGTACATGGTGATAACTTGGCCATTGACCAATTACAGTCAAACCTTCCCATGTGATCACCTCTATTAAGCAGTCACCTGCATTGAAATTTCACCTTTTCTTGTCCTTTCATAGAAAATTTCATATGTATTGAACATCTTGTAAAAGATCACCTGTCTTATGAGGACACTATTTCTTTGTCCCAAGGATGACCTCTTAATACAGGTTTGACTGTACTTAAAATGATATACTTGACTCTGATTAAACCATCCAAATAAGTGTACTGTAATAATTTCTTTCAAAATTATACCCCCCCCCTTCCAAATAATTTATGATGATTTAAACCACATTATAAATCTAAAAAGATTTAGACATGCATACATGCACTTAATATAAAATAAAAAAGATTTATCAAATTTAAAAAAAATGGCTGTCAAATTGGGTTGGTTTTTTTTCTTCAGAATATGTTAACATTCCAGGATTCTTCATGATAAGAAATTGACAGACAAAAATAAAAATCTTAATACTATTTTTAAATATTAATTGTATGGCGATATATTATGTAATTTGGTCCAAAGTAAAGTGATTGAAATGTTGTAGTTGAGTAGAATGTTGTTAATAAATTCAAAGAAAGCTAGCTCAGTTATTTGTGGGGAAAATTCCTTGAACATGAAATTTATCTTAAATTGCTCAAAGCAATTCATTAAAAATATTAATTTTATTATCTGATAATTAAACTTGTTGGTATATATTTCTATTAAAATAAATTTCTTCATTTTTGATGATTCATTTGTTGTATTAAGAGACATGTTTTTAAGAGAATCTCAGTATGCCTATATTGACAGTCTGTGCCAAAAACATGTTGACAAACTAGCCAGAAAGACATTTTACACTAATTTTTTCTATTTGATTAAGCAAACATTTTGCAATTTTTCATTAGCCTGAACCAATTTTTACTAGACTGGGGCTTTATAGGGGGTTGTGGTTATTTGGCGCAGACGGTATTGATCGTGCAATGTCACATTTATCACCATCATTAAATGGCAGATTATCATTTTACATTATTTCAGAAGGCAGCTGTTAGTTATATATTTAGGTTGTGTAGTATTTATATTTTATTTGTTTTTTTTATTAAGAATCCTCATTGTTACTGACTTTGTGCTTTATTTTGTATGTTAATGCTAGCCTTACAGCCATAAAACTTTCGAGTACGAAACTCTACTCCAAAATCGTCCAATCAGAACGTCATATTTAATAAATTCAGTGTTCTGATTGGATGATAATGGAGCATGAGTATGAAAAGCGAACACAAAAGTTTTATGACGGTAAGCTATTTATTATGGTTTTGCTTACAGCTTCTTAGAAGCACAAGTGTTTCTCTGTACTAGAGTGAAAAGTAAGAATGTTTGGAAATCAAACAATTATATTTTAAGTTTATTATGGCAATCTTATATGATACATTAAAAATCATTTGAATGATTGTAAAGTCTCACAAAGGGAACGGACCATTTATAATTCTATGATATTGTTGTAATAACAAGGTTGTACAGACAAACCTGCCTTAATAAGGGCACCTCTAAATAACAAATCACTGTCTAAAAAGGGCAGTCTCATTTTTCCCATTAATGAATAGTGCGTATAATTTTAACCTGTATATAAAGGGCAACTGCTCATAAAGTCCACATTTTCAGGTTCCCTTGAGTGGCCTTTATAGACAGGTTTGTTATATAATTTACCTATCGGTTTGATATCTAAAAATGATTACAAGAACGAAAATGTGCTTTTTTAGTTGATATTAGTCATTATATTTTGTACAATGGAATATGTTGTCACTCATTAAAGTTATCAAGAGTCTGTAGTAGTAGGTTTTTTTAATAATTATACCCCTGCTCCACCGGAGGGAGGGTATACTGTTTTACCTCTGTCCATCCAAAGATATTTTTCGTCACATTTTTCTCAGCAACTATTGATGGCAGATATCTGATATTTATTCACAAGCTTCATATAGGTATGCCATATTGTGGGAAGCGTTTTTGGACCCGTCAGATTCCTACTTCCTGTTTGCCGACTTGGTTGGTTTTTATACACATTGAACATATATTCGGGGTATCATAAATGAGCATTAGCTCACAGTTCATCTTGTTACATACTGGGTGTTCTTTGGATCATTACTATATAATAATATTCATGTCTACTCCATATATATAGCCTATGCATCCCAGTTTATATGCTATTCCCGACTTAACAGTGCTCTCTTTAAAAAAAAATAGTCTTCATCATGGATTTCCATATCTTAGCTGCTTCCAGACATATTCCTGGTGTAGTCTGGCCCCTTTTTTGTCTCACAGTGGGTGTCATGCATGGAGTAAGAGAATTTACTCTTTGTTTAATGCAGGTATTTTCTGAGTTGTGTTTGTCATAAGAGATCTTTTTGTATGTTTAATAATTGTTATATGGACATGAACATATCAGTAATTAGTAAGAAAGGTTATGAATGTAATTGAACATGACAGACTATCTTAACTTTACACGTGGACACAAGCTAATGCGAATGAACAGCACTTTTATTGCATTTCACAGTAGGGGCTTCATTAATGAGCATGACTCATACTCTAAAGTGAGGGTGAAATGGTCCTAGCCTACAGTTGAGCAGTACTCATTACTTCTGTCGATAAACATACTATCTGGGTATCTTTGTCGTTTTAATGTTATTTTGCCATTAGAATTTTCTTTTTTAGATGCAGGGTTTTCAACGAGAAAGCAAAATATGAGTGAAGGAATTCCACAAATACTGTTAGTATTTATTGATTGGATTTTTCTCCTTTAGTATGGTATATAATTTTATTATCTACCTTACTTGTCTGAAGGATGACTATGTGAAAACTAAGGATATTATGGAATAATTACTTTTACATGAAAAAAAAATTCTGTTAAAAAGATTTAGAAAAAAAGATAGGATTGGCTCAACCAAAATGGTAGCATGAGGAATGTCTCCTAAGTCCTCATGATAAAATTCATATTCTAGTATCAATATTATGTTATTGGTGTTAAATGCCAACTTTTAACAATAGATTTCAGTTATATTGTGGTGGTCAATTTTATTTCTGGTGGTAACCAATACTACCTGGAAAACCACATGGAGGAATAGAGCTCACTTCTTTGATGGTGATAACCTCTGATTAAATAATAGATATAAATGTGACTATCATAAGATCATGGCCATGATGACCTCCTCGAGTATTGAATCTGTGAAATATTGTTATATTTGATGATGATGGACTTCATTGTTTATATATGCTTGATGCAACATTATGTGATCATGTTTGTCAGTGGTTTCTCCAGTTTCTTCCACCGATAAAACTGACCGCCACGATATAAACAAAATAACCCTAACCCTTATTATCCCCTCGCCAACGAATTTGCGAAGGGGTATAGTCCCACTACCATCCGTCCGTAACATCCTTGTGAACACTCTAGAATCAACATCCTTCAATGGATTTTGACCAGACTTGGTACATGCTTAGTCTTTAAGATAATCTGGAACCCTATTGATTTTCAAGGTCATGGGTCAAAGGTCAAGGTCACCAGGTCAAATTTTTAGGCGAGGGGATATGCCACCCTTTGGGTTGCCCTTGTTTATATCTGTGGTGTAATGGTTAGCATCGCCAATTCGAGTGTGGTAGATCGTGGATTCGAGCCTCGGTCAGGTCATATAAAATTTGTATTTCCTGCATTAAGGAGCAAGAACAAAGACTGGTAGTTTCAGAGTAAGAAGAAGTGGTGTGACATTTCTACCCATGAATGTTTATCAGTGAGTTATCACAATAAAAACCCAGCACAGAGTATTGATATTGGTCTAGTACAAAGTGAACATCATCATCATCATCTCTTTCAAATATAACTTATTCTCACAATGATATAACTGAAAAATTGCCCAACTGGCATTAAACAAAAATCAATCACTCACTAGCTCATTATTTACCTTTCAATTATTTATCATAAGTTTTTAACAATTGTTTACATAACTATTTTTATTTTGTGTTATGAGATGTAGCTGGTCTATGGCAACAAAGATGAAAATCTTCTCAGTATTCTACTATGCATGGGGTTCATATTCTGAAATAAAGAACAAGAGAGTGGGTCCCTCTAAAACAAGAAACGAAACGAAACGGAACCTGGCAAAACGAAACGGAACTTGGCGAAACGAAACGAAATTGAAACGAAACGAAACGAAATGGAAATCGAATCGAAATAAATTGAAACGAAACAACACGAGAGGAAAAAAATCAACCAAATTCATTCCTATTTATATATACTTCATGTGCATACATTTGTATATTAAACGCGTTTGAAAATAAACCCAATGAAACGAGCAGAACTAGAAGTACGTTACTTATCACGAACAGATAGTGCTAAATTATGTTATGAGAGATGAAAAGGTTCGAAATATGTAATAAACGCCGTTGCTACACTTCTAAAAACTTGTGTCAAGACAAATCCAGAAAATAATGAAATCGAATAAAAAAAACAAATTCAAAGTATTCCGTAAAGTGTGATTTTAGGGAGAGTTACACAAATTCCATTGGCATGTTCTCAAAAGTTCTTGTCAAGTGGAATTTAACGAAATAAAACTCGCTGAAATCAGACAAAAATGAAGAAAAAAATCGGCTGCACCAAGTGCATAATACGTCCATTTATACAATAGTTTAGCTCTGCAAAGAACTGGTCCATGAAACTTTCGGAGAATCTTGATTATATTTCCATTTTGCACCTCTTATTCAATTTTCTATCAGATTTTTTTTTTGGGGGGGGGAGGGTATAATTTCTACTTTTATAGATGCTCGTCATACCCTTCACGGGCAATGTGATGTTATGTTTTGACATGTCCGTTGGTTTTTCATCACACTGTTGTTTCTTTACATTCCCTATTTTTATGCAATCTTTCTAATATCAACAAGCGGGAATCAATTGAACCACCAAACGGCAAGAAAATCGTAATTAAAATGACCTTTTTTTTCGCTTTGAGGCAGTTTTGTTTTCACTTTGGCCTAAAAAAAATATCTGCAATAATTCTCAAATTGTGTGTTATAAAAAAAGACTGATATGACTGCCGAGAGAATGTCCCTTCACGCGTACATTTCGTGTCAATTTCATGAAAAAACGTGCAACATATCAATATATTTATACGATAAGTTAATCACGTGCCTCGCGCAGAGTAGATCATGCAAACCCTTCCGATGCACCTGGTGATACTCCCGGTTTTTGTGCGAGGTTTTTTGTGTCCAGATTGCTAGTGCTTTTATTTTTTTATGGCGTTCGTTTTAAAATCTGTTTATTTGTTTTGTTTTGAAGAAGAAAGTCATTTTCTATCATTTTGTAATCAACACACGGAGGGAGGACAGACAAAATCTAAATAAACTCATAATTCAAAGTTGTCCTAACCTTTTAAACGTGAATTCACAAGAACAATTTATTTGGTTAATGACTTGTAAAAAACACAACTGTATAGAAAATAAGAAGTCAGTTTATCCAGAGAAATTATAAATGATGCATGTCAGTATTTCATTTTATTGTTAACTTTACATTGCTTGCAGTACTGGATCTGACACGGAGAAACACCATACCCTGGTGTCTTTCCAAGTATTGCAACCCGTGGCAATACACCCACACTAATCATGATCGTTATACTATGTCTTCGACTTTTGTGGGCCCTTGATTGGAACAATATAGTTATGTTATGTTATCGTCTCTATTTGTGTAATCTCTGTATCACCATTTTGTTTTGGACCTAGAATTTTCTGGATTATCCCTTTGGCTTGTTGCTTTGATATGACGAACTCCCCTGTCCACAGTTCACCGAACCGTTAATACTAGTGACAGGCATCAACGGAGCTTTGCCAAATTTTAAACTATGGGAATGTATTAGATATGTTTCGAAACATTATCCTTTTTGACGTTTCGGTTTTGTTTCTCAGTTTTGTGTCGTTTCGTTTCGATTTCCATTTCGTTTCGTTTCGATTCACTTTTTCCTTTCGTTTCGTTTCGCCCGGTTCCGTTTCGTTTCACCCGGTTTCGTTTCGTTTCGTTTCGTTGCGCTTCGTTTCTGTTTCGTTTCTTGTTTTAGAGGGACCCCAAGAAAGTGGCCTTAGAAGAATATTTTACCCAAAAAAATGTTCACCATTGAGTCAAAAAGTTTAAATTTGCATAAATATGCTCTAATGTCAGGAATATTCAGTCTCAGTAATAAACAGAAAATGTTGTACTACAAATGTACATGTATGTTAAAATCCAAAAATTCAAATCTTTCTGAAATTACCAGTTTCTAAATCAACAAGTTTTTTCCTAATTTTGTATATATTCATATTTTGTCCCTTAAGCTCGTCATTGTGACTGCTTGTGAAACCCTGTACGAATTTAATATGTAGTTGATCTTATCCAGGATTCATGTCCTGTTTTTCTATGTAATAAAACTGAAAACTGTTTCCATGATCAGGAGCCATTCTCAATACTTTCATTAAGATTAGAAAATTAAAACTTGTTTGTATTTAATGATGATTTCTGTTACTTACAGTTTGGACAATAGGACTGTTCATACAGTTACTTGGAGGTGTAAATGAATCCATATTTTTTATACCAGCAGTAATACCACTAAATCCTATACTCTGTACAACATATTCTGTAACAAAAAAAGCAAATTAATTCCACCTACCCATGCAAGCTTGTGTCATTATGAAAGAAAAAGATTACACACCAATTGATAAAACCAGCATCAAACATTAAATATTTCCATTCAGTAACATATTATTTAGTCTAAAGTGGTTCCAAAGAGGGAGCTAGAGGAGTCCCTTCGTTTATTTCCTAGGTCAAAATGAAATCGAGTTACAAAAAGAGTATGTGAAACTTTTCTGTATTGTTTGTTTCCGACGGAGGCAAAGGAAATTCAGAAAGAGGTGATATATTGAGGAAAAGCCATGAGTCTAATGTGATTTGTTTCTATTACAAGAGAACTGGGAATGACAGGACGTTACATACAATTTGTCCCATGTCTTCTGAGCACCGGGTGCAGATTTCTTATGTTTCTGTTGTGGACAAGAAGACTTGAGAGTAAATTTACTATGAGCAGTATCCTCGTACTCAGACGTTTTTGACCTGTAATGAATAGAAGATCTTTGTCCCTTGCCATTTGAAGATGGGCACTGGACATAAATTTCAGTCTGTAACATGCAAAATCATCGGGGGTCCTTAAGGGTTTCCTGAATAGATGACTAGTCCAGAATTCCACAACTTAGGCAGGTGATGTGTATGTGTACAACGAGTTTCGATTTTCCTCCGTTTCTATAATTTTATGATCGGATTTTGAAACTGTTCTGATGGTGTGTGTTTTTTTTTCTCTTCCATTTTATTATTAGGAGTGAAGGTAGCCAAGTTCACCCATCAAAAATATATGAGATGTCATACGCACTTGAACTTTTTTAAGTCAAATTACTTCATTACGTTCGTTATCATCTTTGTGCTCTGGGAAAGACCCTACAGCCTCAAGAAAATGCTCTGCAGCACCAAGAACTACTCATACTAAGTCGAAATTGATTGAGAAATTCAAAGACAATCAGTGGGTTTTGCTCCTAGCACGAGTCATGTCTGAGTCACAAGTAGAAGCTGTTTTCCCGACAATATAATCATGGATTTGAAAATTCTTTAATTTAAATAGGAAAGAAAGTCGGAGCGAACCAGAGAACCCACCCCTGGAGCTTATGGCTGATATAAATGAGCTATTCATTAATAATACAAATGTATGTAAAGAAGCATCAATATGTTCCAATCCTTGTAAGGAATTTAAAATAATTGCCATAATCCGAAGCTATAGAAAAATAATCTTTGAAGGTTGATACTTAGTAAAGTCTTCTTGGTTCGGAGGGAAGAAAGAACATTTTCCGATAAGAACACGAAACATTAGTCCTTATCTGCTTCTGAGGAACTTCAGATTACCTATAAGAAGAAACCGGTGAAATTTGAGATGCTGTGGAAACAGATCATACGAGAAAAGATAACTCACTTGAATTATCAAAAAAAAAATGCAAATACTTTATTGCCATTATACAGTTACTGCATGTGACAAAAATAAACAGAATACAATTACAAACATGGTAATAAAGACAAAATAATTTTCAAATAAATATTTCAAGAGTCTCCTGTCCTCAGTTCTGTAGACTGTTTTAAAAAGAAACCAAGCTTATTTCATCATGATGGGGGAAATCTACCTCTTAGCTGCCTTAAGCTTGGACCATAGACATCTCGCCTGTCTCTGTCCCGAGATCATAATATATATGTACAGAAGGGGTTTCTAGCCGAATTTATATTAGTCAGTGTGTTAGAATCGGGGAGGATTATGGAAGTCTTCACAAATGCTCTTCAGATCACCCCAAACTTTACATTTAAGAAGTAACAACGAAAGAGATGAACCTAAATCTGAGGGTCATCCAACATCGGAGCTCCGGTCATTACAACTTACTTTCTTATACTTACGTTGTATAACTTACCATCGCATGTATCCCTCGTGTCTGTTCTCTAACAATAACACATTTATTTACAGCCACTGTAAACTTTATTTCTTATACTTACGTTGTATAAACACAGCATGTTTCACCCTGCATCAGTTCTCCAGTAGGGACAGTTAACTGTACCCTCGATTTTTTATATTTCCTTTGTATAACTTACCACTGTATCAGTTCTTTAGTAGGAACGCGTGAATTTGCAATTACAGTACCCTCAATTTTTAATAGTTCCTTCGTATATATTACTTACCACTGTAACAGTTCTCCAGTAGGAACACATGAATTTGCACTTACAGTAACCCTCAATTTTTAACATTTCCTTTGGATAACTTACCACTGTATCAGTTCTCAAGTAGGAACACGGGAATTTGCAATTACTGTAGCCGCAATTTTTAACATTTCTTTTGTATAACTTACCACTGTATCAGTTCTCTAGTAGGAACGCGTGGATTTGCAGTTACTGTACCCTCAATTTTTAATATTTTCTTTGTATAACTTACCACTGTATCAGTTCTCCAGTAGGAACACATGAATTTGCAGTTACCGTACCCTCAATTTTTAATATTTCCTTTGTATAACTTACCACTGTATCAGTTCTCTAGAAGGAACACGTGAATTTGCAGTTACTGTAGCCGCAATTTTTAACATTTCCTTTGTATAACTTACCACTGTATCAGTTCGCAAGTAGGAACACATGAATTTGCAGTTACTGTACCTTCAATTTTTAATATGTCCTTTGCATAACTTACCACTGTATCATTTCTCAGGTAGGAACACATGAATTTGCAGTCACTGTAGCCACAATTTTTAACATTTCCTTTGTATAACTTACCACTGTATTAGTTCTCCAATAGGAACACATGAATTTGCAGTTACTGTACCCTCAATATTAATATTTCCTTTGTATATCTTACCACCACTTGTTTCACCCTGCATCAGTTCTCCAGTAGGAACACATGAATTTGCAGTTACTGTTACCACAATTTTTTATATTTCCTTTGCATAACTTACCACCGCCAGTTTCACCAGCTATCGACTCTCCAACAGGAACACATGTATTTGCTGTCACTGTAGCCTCAACGTCTAAGTTTCCTCTCATATACTTAAATGTGTTTGTCAACATTTTATTGTCTCCTACTCCAAAGTAACCAGTTCTGATCAACTTGGCATCGCCTGTGGGGTAAAGAAGTAAATTGTTGGCATTTCTAAAATTTATGGTTTGCGACATTATCAATTGAAATTGATAACAAACCATTATTTGACATGTTTCGATTGTAATAAATTATAAACACTTCTATTGGGGTTCGTGTTGCTCGATCTTAAGCTTTCTGCATAGCGTTTTGTAGATCGTTGTTTGTCCCTTTGTTTTTTCTTTTCTTTTGGCCATTGTTGTCTGTCCCTTCGATTTACGGATTCCGATTACCATCTTGGTATCTTCAAATTATTGTATTTCGATATGCTGTTGCAGATAGAGTTTTGTAGAACGTTGTTTGTCCCTTTGTCCCTTTTCTTTCGGTCATTGTATTGTCTGTCCTTCGGTTTACGGATTCTGATTACTACTTTGGTATTTCAAACTCTTCTATTTCGATTTACTGTTGCAAATAGGACCGTTACACTCTCTCGATCTCCCCCCACCCCAAATTCATACAATGTATTAAAACAGTGCAATATTGTAGGATTTAAGTGATTAAAATATGTGTTTCTGAAATATTACATTTTTGCGTCTGAATGCGGTTATTTTACTAATTAATTCACACATGTACCACGGAGGCTGCTACTAGTGGAGCATGGACTGTTTACCTATTCGGCACACCAGATCTTATTCCTTTATCTGGGTTCATGTTGGTAAACCTTTAGTTTTCTGTGTAGTGTTTTATAGATCATTGTTTGTCCTTTTTTGCTTTTTATTTCGGCCATTGTATTGTCTCTCCTTCGATTTACGGCTTCTGATTACCCCTTTGGCATCGTCAAACATTTCATAGCGTCCATTAAATAAACATTAAAGAAAACCGCAGGGGAAAACAAGAGTGGATAATCCAGGGAAACTGGCGCAACATTGTGTACACAAGACGAAGACAAACAAAACAAACACACAACACAATATGTATATTAAAATCGAGCCCATTACTTACTTGGGATACAGCTTGGAACAAATGACCCTAGACGTGTTCTTGTACAGTTGCTTCCACTGGCAGTGTATTGAACTCCCTAAAAATCAGTGTCATATGCAGTTGTATTTAAATAAAAGGAATAAAGTGTATTCACAATGTCATATATTAATTCATGCTTGGTAATTTACATAACCTCGGGTTAGCGGGTCGTTATATCCATCAGTTTTATCCTAAACCATGTGATTATTGTGATTATAATGTTTGAATAAGATTGCGGTTGAATACAGTCTTAATACATTTGTATATGTGTAAGCAGGACTTGGAAGCAACAATGAAATAAATGTCAATCTACGAGCGTAATCAACCATAGGTTACCGACGATGAGGGAACAAGCACAATCAACCGGGTGTTACCGAAGATGGTGAAACGAACGTAATCAACCATAGATTACCGACGATGAGAGAACGAGCGTAATCAACCGGGTGTTACCGAAGATGGTGAAACGAACGTAATCAACCATAGATTACCGACGATGAGGGAACGAGCGTAATCAACCGTGTGTTACCGAAGATGATGGAACGAGCGTTATTAACCATATATTATCGACGATGAGGGAACGAGCGT
>MJUT01051999.1:369759-380241 GCA_002080005.1 Gigantidas platifrons
AAACGAACGTAGCCTAACGTGGGTTACCGACGATGAGGAAACAAGTGTTATCAACCGTGGGTTGTCGACGATGAAGAAGCGATCGTAATACACCATGGATTACAACAAGCATTATTAATCGTAGATTACCAACGATTAGTGAACCAGCGTACGTAGTCAACCATTGATTACAGACGACGAGTAATCAAGAGTAATCAACTAAGGGTTATACCGACGACGAGGGACCAGCGAAATCAACCATAGTTTATCGACGACGGGGGAATGAACGCAGCCAAACGTCGGAAACCGACGATAAGGAGGCAAGTGTAATCAACAGTGGGTTGTCGGCGATGAGTAAGCAAGCGCAATAAACCACTGTGTTGCCGACGGTAGGAGAACAAGGCTTATTAATCGTAGATTGCCAACTACGAGGGAACCCGAGTTATCAACCATGGACTACCGCCTACGAGGACGCAAGCGTAATCAACCGTGGTTACCAATGATGATGGAACCAAACGCAATTAACGATGAGAGAACAAGTTAAATCAACCATCGATTACCGACGATGAGAGAACAGGTGTAATCAGCCGTGATTTCCGACGACGAGGGAATGTACGAGTGTAATCAACCATGGATTACCGACGAAGAAGAAACGTTAGTAATCAACTGTGGGATATCGACGATGATAGGGAAAAAACGGACGTTTTTAAACCGTGTGTTACCGACGATGATGGAAAAAACGGGCGTATTTGAACCGCGGTTACCGACGATGCTGGAAAATTGGTGTAATCAACCGTGGGTTACCGACTGATGAAACGAGAATGGTCAACTACGGGTTACTGAAGATGATGGAACAAGAGTGGTTAACCGCAGGTTACCGAAGAAAACGGAACAAGAGTGGTTAACCACGGGTTACCGAAGATAACAGAACAAGAGTGGTTAACCGCAGGTTACCATCGATGATGGAATGGAATGCGTGTTAGTTACTGTAGTTACCCTGATGACCCATGCAAGGTTTACATTAAACTTATTCATAAATTGCAGAAGTTCAAAGGTATTTTAAGGAGCAATCGAATAATTACACACATATTACGATTTTATTTGAATATAGGTTATTTGCAAACGAGCATGCAAATTGGATAAGACACGTGTAATTCTTACTTAGGAAAATTTCTCCGGTTAACAGTGAGTATAAATAATAATTAAGCATGCAAGTGTATAGGATTGATGAGAGATTATGAGATCAAAATAATTTATGTGAAAGTGAAATACAAACCTGCATGAAGTGTTAGTGATTATGAATTTTTTTTATTAATAATGAAAAGTGAAAATCTAATTGTCATTTTATATGAAGTTTCTTTGTGTTGTGATGAAATGAATACGGCGACATTTGTACTTAATTTCTGTTGGGCGATGCCCGAGTCTCATCGTATCTCTGCTATACATTATTTTCACGACCTGTACAAGTGTAATTATACCTGTGCATAGTCTAGTATAACACCAACACTTGTATTATACCCTTCAGTTTCCATATACATGTATGCTGCAACACGTTTGTTGGTGGCATCGTAAGCCACACCAATGCTACCCTGAAAGTATAGTTTTCTATTTTAAGACGTGCGTATAGCTTAATGCAATTTGAGTTATTAAGACTTGTCTAAATCACCTTTTTCCAAAGAAGTTGAAAATATGATTCGATGACTGTTGTAATATATAAACTGTCAGGAGAGCTTTAATAACATATGTCATTTGATTACGTGTCCACCAATCATTACATAGAATTTATTTTGAATACGTAATTCTATTGGTTTAACGATCTTGTCAGACCCCCTTCTGTTAACACCCCAGTATATATTGTTCGATTAAAACTCATACCGGGTAGTTCGTAGCGTCCTAGCAACAGGAACCGTAGCTCTTATAGTCTTATTTTTTACTAATACTTTGAGTACACATCATCTTTTGTGCTTATTAAAACTCATTTTGCATTAACTCTCCAGACTATTCACAACCTGGACGTTGGTGTCACACTGACGCCACGTTACTGAATTATGTTACAATGCTTTTGAGCCGTTACCTGCTTGTGTTAGTAAAATCAAAATGAAATCACGAATTATATTGTCTTAAATAGAAATATAGAATCACAACTTGAAGCTTAGATTTATTTTAATTTATGTATGTTTAGCGATTGCTATAATTCTTATTGGTGTCACTTTTTCCTTAGTAAATTCTCCTCAATTAGTAGGAATTCCCAAATGTTCTTCATCATGTATATCTGTACTACTGTATTTTATTTAAAGACAATATCGGGACATCTTCTCATCCGAATATGTAATTAAATGCAAAGACCAGCTCTTACCGTAACAGCCATTGGCCCTGGTAAATCGGCTCTAGACACACCCAAAACGGTTCCCTCCATACCTTCCCACTGAGCAGGGACGCAACATATCTGTGCCTGAGACCCTACAGCCAGTCCCAAAACAACAATAGCGACAATCATGATGAAATAAATAATACACAATGTATTACTCTATTGTGATGAGGTCTGGAGTATTATAAACCCTGCTTTATCTTATCAGAGATTTACTTATCTTTATAGAAACATGATATTTTTAACAAATTTCGAATTAATATTTACCGATTATCAACAATAGACATGGTGTAACAGATATATATATAGATGCTTGAAATTCACAGTCCCTACGTATATAATTTGCTCAAACTAATGCCAATCTACCCCAAGCATAGATAACATTGGTCGATTTAAATAGCTATCCTGCTTATGCCCTTAAAATGGCGTGCACGGAATTTTAAATTGCTATATTCAATTCTCAAATCTTCTGACTTTGATCGTACTTGGTGAATGTTATATATATTCCGGTCAATCTATGATAAAAATAGTCGAAACTGGAACAGACGGCAAAATAATTTTAAATGGATTTTTAGCAAAGTTACTGCATCCCCTTTAACACAAATTTTATGCGCGTCGTGCGCACTAAATTTTTATTTTCAATGTACAAAAATGTATTAATTACGGAAGCCTTTAACTGCCTTGACGAGTTTTCATACAACATATAATTATCAGTCCACCTGCTTAACTGGGCTTGGGTTATGGTGTTAAAACCACTTTCAACAATATTTCAGTTATATCGTGGCGGTCAGTTTTATTAATGGAGGAAACCGGAATACTCAGAGAAAACCACCGACCCACCAAAAGTGACAGACAAGTTTTATCACATAATTTTGTATCGAGTACACCTCACTTGAACGGAATTGAACTTACAACGTTAATGGTGATAGGCACAGTCGCATAGGTAGTTTTAAAACCAACTGCCATACGCCCACGACTACGACGACTCCACTCTGCTTAACTGCCACCGATTATTGCACAAAATTGATTGATGAAAAAAAAAAAAATATATATATGAGCAAACACGTTTCGTAACAAAGCAGATGTCGAGAAACGGACCAAATCACAAAAATAAGTATTCAACAAAGGAATCGTTCTGCAAATGAGAACTTATAACATATATCAACATTTTGGTATAGCTGGGAAAATAATATTATGGAATACCTTAGAGTACATTTTATTTGAAGATTAATGTTTGATGATAAATAGTTATACTTCAAACTAATTAAGTAGTGAATTTCTTCTTATTAGTTATCTAATCATGTAATTATGTGTAAGGTGAGTTTCTCTCTTATGGACACACCACGATATAGCTAAAATACTTCTAAAAGTTGGCGTTAAACACCAATAAATAAATCAATCAATCATTCATTCAATATGGATAAATTGTGTAGCACAATCACGTATGTTGACCCATTGTATCCCAATAACAATATCTAGTGAAAATAAAACTGCATGAAATGGAAAAGTCTATACTGTTGTTGTTAAAAGCTGAAATTTGGACTCCAGCCTTCGACCTTGAAAATCGTCAGTAAGTTCTCAGAACACAATCGTTTTCTTGTACCATGTCAATTAATGCGGTAAATAATTTTCATATTGGTGTTTTATAGTGAAAATCCGAGTTTCATTATTACAACACGCAATGTATTTTAAATTCTTCTAAGACAATAAGAAATGCAAAAATGTGAAAACACAATTCTGATTGGCTTTTCTTTCATCAAGGATAATAAAAAATAACATACTCTGAATAAATTTGGTGAAAAAAAAACCTATTCACAAATGTTACAAAATGGACTCTGGTTTCGGATTGGATAAATCGTCATATTTATAACACGAAACAGTATTATACTCTGTATATTATTATAGTGATCGGAAACCCTTTAAATATTTTGGAGGCCCGGGTGGCTCAGTGAGTTAGGTCGCTGGATCTAACAGCTCATACAAGCCTATCACCAATACGGCGTGGGTTCGCGCCCAGCTTTGTAAATTAAAAACAAAAGGTGCACTCGACTCGCAGCCGCAAGTGATAAAGTTTACCAGTTGCTTGCCCAGGGTCGGTGGTTCTCCGGCTTCCTCCACCACTAAAACTGGTCGCCATGATATAGCTGAAATGTTGCTGAAAGTGGCGTTAAAACACCAAAAAATCAAGTCTTTAAATATTTTGCATTTGAGAGCTAATATCCGAGGTAGATCCGACCCTAAACCAATTGGTGAGAAGAAAGCGTGTTGTACATGCCTGAAATTTAAACTTCCGAATGAGTGAGCGATTGTTGTTTAACGGCAATCCAGCAATGTGTTCAGCTATATCATAGCGAAAACAAGTTAATGTTCAATGAAATGATAATGAAGCCCGTTTTGTACTAGACCAACATACTTAGTTGGATTTTATAGTGCCTTTTCACTGAAATAACAAGTCCGTGGATAGACATATCGCCCCGCTCGGACACATTCTCATGATTCCGACCACACCAGTCTTTGCTCTTTCTCTTTAATGCTGCGTGCTTAGCGGAGAAGCAACAAATACCAATTTTATAGTCTTTGGTTTGGCCTGATCGAGGCCCGAACCCACGATTTGCCACATTCGAGGCGAGCACACTTAACCATTACACCACCGAAGTGGTTCCACGATTTACCACATTCGAGGCGAACACGCTAACCATTACACCACCGAAGTGGTTCCACGATTTACCACATTCGAGGCGATCACGCTAACCATCACACCACCGAAGTGGTTCCACGATTTACCACCGAAGTGGTTCCACGATTTACCACATTCAAGGCGAGCACGCTAACCATTACACCACCGAAGTGGTTCCACGATTTACCACATTCGAGGCGAGCACGCTAATCATCACACCACCGAAGTGGTTCCACGATTTACCACATTCAAGGCGAGCACGCTAACCATTACACCACCGAAGTGGTTCCATGATTTACCACATTCGAGGCGAGCACGCTTAACCATTACACCACCGAAGTGGTTCAAACTTTCGACCTGTTATATCTCTTCACAGATAAAAGATAGATAAATCTGAAGGAATTGTACCGAAACCCAATAAATCATCATTTTAAAAGTATTATCATATATACATTAACATGTAAGAAACAAGGCTGCAACTGACCATCAACATTGTAAGCTGCCACACAAAAACATCTTTCCATATTTGATTTGATTTGATTTTTGGTTTTTAACGCCACTTTCAACAATATTTCAGCTATATCATGGCGACCAGTTTTAGTGGTGGAGGAAGCCGGAGTACCCGGAGAGAACCACCGACCATGGGCAAGCAACTGGTAAACTTTATCATTTGCGGCTGCGAGTCGAGTGCACCCTTTTTTTGTAATTTACAAAACCGGGCGCGAACCCACGCCGTATTGGTGATAGGCTTGTATGAGTTGTTAGATCCAACGACCTAACTCATTGAGGCAGTCACAACAATATGGTGATAGGTCATGTACGTGCACACTTTGTACTTTTATGCTTATGGAGAAATATATATGGCAGTGGCCTTAGATGACAAAAAATAATCCAGTCAATCCGATTTGACTACTGATATAGAACGAATGGAGGATAATAAATTTTACATAGATGGGAAAATGTAAATATGAAGTGTAAACTTTTGTTGTTGTTGAATCAAACATAAGATAAGGTTTCAAATATTTTAATACATATATATATCAAACAAATTAAATTACATCATATCAGGTGTTTCACATACATTTTATTTTGATACAATACAATTGCATATTAAACAAATTAAATTACATCATAACACGTTTTTCACATACAAATTATATAAAAAATAAATAGTCATATTTTTGAATCTAACATCGGACATCACAAAATATATTACATTTTTAAAAAATCTTGTAATCTATGTGCATTAACAAATCATCAAGAACGTGGTATGTTTTCTTTGTCATCAAACATTGCCTTTAAGAGAGTTTTCTGACTGTCTCCCGAGCGGAACAATCTCATCATCAAAGATGGTTTCGCTGGAGATTGAAGCACTTCATCTTCTGCTATTTTCAAATCTGAAATTAAATCAAATTTCTATACTATTTACTTTAATTCTCCATTCTTTCTTCATGTTTACTAGATTTCCTCCCTGCTCACAAGGATTTGAATAGTAGACTATACAAATCCGTGCTGCTCATCACTCATCGTCTTTCACACATGAGGCTCAGGGTGGGGACTTCCTATATAAAGGTATATACAGACAATAATGTGGAGGAAGTGGTCGACTTTATATGAGATTGGATTGACAAAATTTCTTTCAGTACATAAATGGGTGGTGATTTTTAAACTATGATTTATCCAAAGGTCATATTCCAACAAGCTCATGCAGCTTCTTTACAAAACAAATTCTTCTATAACATTACAAGATGCAAAATTGATCTAAAATATGTCATATGCCTATAATAAAAACGTAGATATCAAATTAAGTGCAAACGATGCGTTTCTGGAATAACCTTCATCAGGTAACTCAAAGTCCAAAGTTTGGAATGCCAAATAATTTCAATGCAAGTTCATGCAGCTTCCTTAATGACAAAATAAATTCTTCTATTACATCACAGGATGTCAAATTGTGTGTTTATTTTGGTTTATTTGATTTTGATTTTTGGTGTTTAACGCCACTTTTAGCAATATTTCAGCTATATCATAGCGACCAGTTTTTGTGGTGGAAGAAGCCGGAGTACCTGGAGAGAACCACCGACCATGGGCAAGCAACTGGTAAACTTTATCACTTGAGGCTGTGAGTCGAGTGCACCCTTTTTAACCTTTGTGGGAACTAGATTATGTGGTGGGAACAAAATACCGATCTTGTGGGAACAAAATATCTTTCTTGTGGGAACAATATATTATATTGAGGGAACAAGATAAAAAAAAAATCTAGAATCGACTTAATCAGCCACCTTAGATAAGGTTGTGTCTGCCCTTCCTCCCATTGACCTAACATGTCTGAGTTACAAACATTGCCATTCCTTTGAAGACATTTTTTTTTTCGAATGTAGGATTCGACTACTAAATCAGCTGATTATGTTGAAGTCTATATTAAAGAAAACATGAGAGATATATTCTAACCATGATTGCAGAATTTTTCCATTGGTATAGCCTGCAGAGCTGGAAATTAAAGAGACCACTGATACAGCTTTGTCCGCATCATTTTTGGACTTGTACCTCGAATATGACGACAGTGGTCAACTCAGTACTACAATTTATGATAATTTTAAAATCATAAATTTTCCAAATATGTGCAGCAATATACCAGCTTCTCCTGCATATGGTGTTTACACCTCGCAATTGATTCCTTATGCAAGGGCTAGTAGCAGTTATTCTGATTTCTTGAAACCTCATCTTTATCTGAGAAACAGGCTACTGGACCAGGGCTATAACAAGATTCGCCTTATTCGATCTCTTAAAAAGTTTATATTCTGATACCAAAATATTGTGGAAATATATTCTGTCTCTGCAGAGACGATGGTAAATGGATTTTCATTTTGTGAAAATGTATAAAGATAAGGATTTAGTATTTAAGTGGGGAGTCAACTATAATGACAAAGATATTTTTTGTGAATGTGTGACGTAAAAATGTTTTAGACATTTACTTCCGTAATTAAAATACTTCAAAGGACTCATAGTTATTAATGGAGATGGTTCACGAGAAGTATTCTACCCTCCTAACTGAATTTAGTACTGCTTGACTACTATTTTACCCATTTTGTTCCAGTATTGTTATAAATGATGTTATAGTGACAACCGGAACCTTTGAACCGTAATGAAAGCGGGAGGTTGGGTGCTGTAAAATCTGATTCAACCCACCATTTCTTTAGAAATGCCTGTACCAAGTTTTCCCAGTTTTCCGGTTGTTGATTTATGAGTTTTGACTTTCCCTTTGGAAGATTGCTCGGTGTTCGGTAATTTTGTTATTACCCTTATTGTCAACAATTTAACTAACCACCACAAACAGAAATAACTTTACTGGGTCACTCTAAACCCTTAAAACTATTACTCACTTATGGAAATATGGGTCCTTTTTTTGAGAGGGGCACACAAATGGGGTGCTCACCTGTGTTATTGTCCTCTTTACCCTTTAAAAACTCTGGCAAATTATTTGGATTGAAATCACATGACTTCTTATGTGATGCCAGCATCTGTAATTGTCCTATGAAGTCACAACCTGATTTTCTAAAAGGGCATGCAACCTAAAAAAATAAATAAACCATTTAACAGTATAGCTCTTTCTGTCTACATTAACACAATCCTTGCTGCATAAATGTTTCTTTGTTGACAGTACAAGTTAGTCTTTTCATTAAACTTTTTTTTGTGAGGGTATGTCTTCCCAAACCATAATTTTTTTCACACAAAACAAAAATCAGGTTATATCTTGGTTGGACATGACAAATGGGAATCAGGGGCGGATCCAAGATTTCAAGTTAGGGGGGGGGGCGCACTTTAAAAAAATCGCGCCGAGTGGAGGGAGGCGCCAAAATTGTTGGGGTATTTCGTGTGAAAAATCACGATTTTACGCACAAAAAAAAATCATATTTTTTCCAATTTTAGGGGGGGGGGCGCATGCCGGTTGCACCCCCTGGATCCGCCCCTGGGTATTTTTGTTTCCAACTGCACCACAATTTCTTGTTGAAAACTGCAGGGTCAGATTTTGCAATTTTTGCATCTTATGTCAATTAATTGTTTTCCATAAAATTGACAACAAAAATACCCCCTAAAAGTTACATGGTCATTCCCTTTATGTTTATACAAATTTCTGATATCAAGTAATTGATTGTATAAATGTTTCCCTATATTTCTTTAAAAAACACACTGTTAAATACTGTTAGAGAACTCTGTCAAATATGTTTACTTTCCCCTTTTTTATACTTGTGAATTACAAACAGCCCCCAATATCAGAAGTCCTCAATATCATGCCATCACTCATCATATTTACAGTTTATTTCAAATTTATTCAGTGACTGTCCAATCTGTTGACTGAGCCTTACTGATAAAGATTATTACACACTAAATAAAGATATCTACAACATATGACCAATCATTTCGCATTCTATGTATAACATATGCAGATGTAATTCACACTTTGATTGCAGTTCTGCCACCATATAAGTGAAATATTGTTGAAAGTGGCGTTAAACACCATAACCGTAACCCATTATTTGCAGCTTACCATTTGGTCTCCAATAATATTTTCCACTATAAAGTCGTGATGCATTTGGTTGATTTGTAAATTCTTTCTGAAAATAAAATTGCAAATCAATGTATGAAATTGATATGCCTGTATATATACTAATACACATAATCTGCACGGGAAAATTTTTAAAAGAACACAAATCAAGAAATAACACAGACACATAATCCATTCTGATTGACAACATTTTTTTGAAATTCAACATGGAATACTACCGTTTCAAGTAGACAATAATAAGAAATGGATCAGGTTTTACCCTGGAGGTCATTTTATTGTTGGCGGAAACCATAGTAACTATAGAAAACATGAGTTTCTGTAATGTACAAATAGATGTTTTTTTCACAGAGTATACCTCCTCAAATCTGAGAGTCTACAAAGCCGTGCAACAGAAGCTTGTGTCCTGACCTTGAAATTTAAAAATGTTCTTTCAATAGTGGTACTGCCAAGGCCGGCATTAAGAGGTGTGGGTCCGATTGTTCGCTGTAAAACCAGCAGTGTGTTGTTGTGTGTACTTGAACAGCCGATCCTGGGTACTGCATGGAATGAACCAAGTGGAAGTGGACCATATTCTTACCTATCTTCTGGACAAGTCTTGCTGTTCCGCAGCCAAGATGTTATACACTACAAAAGAAAAAATACACTTTTCAGTTTTGAAAATATTACAGATATGGCGAGCAAATCTTTTTAAACAGTTAAAATTGTCTAACGAAATATATGGCATGTATTTTGTTCGACATTTGATGTATTGGATTTCGATAGGCAGTTTCAATCCGAGATCAGACAGTTAATTTAAATCCTTTTAACCTACTAGTATAGCGGAGAGCAAATAAAAAAAAACATTATTCATGCTTTTTTTGTCACTTCACTGTAATGCACTGTTAAAAAAGTGGC
>MJUT01051999.1:380963-392114 GCA_002080005.1 Gigantidas platifrons
TGACAAATCGAACAGAATAAATGGGAACTGACTGATTCTGGGTTCAGAAAATATCTAAATTAAAGACATGTTGTTATTAAATGTGACAATACAGAAAATTCATCGTTATTAAAGGTGATAATAAGTGCATTCAAGTATCGTTTAATAAAAGTTGGTCATGGTGCATTAACAATTTAGTTTTGATATGGAATTTTAACACCCCCACACATGATAATGTTCCTTGAGGGAGGGGAGGGGGACAATAAATAAAAATTAGGTCCAAGTACTTTGAACATACATATAATAAAGTCTCCTGTATACCGGTACTATAATTATTTATAACTAATAAGTATTTGCTCAAGTTTCCTTTTCTTGGCTGGTAATGTAAGGAGAATTTAGGAACGGTGTCCACTGGTTCCTATCACACGGAGTAAGGAGACGGTATCGGAATACGAAATAACTAAAATAGACAATATAGACTAACAACTGACCAGTTTCTGTTTTTATAAAATAAATGTACAAGGTTAAAATTATGAATGCAATGTAATGACTTGATGTAATGAATTTCATTGCCGGTCCTTAATTTTGCCGGTGGTGTGGTCAAATTTCGATTAAAAAATACAGCTCCATTCATTTGGCGTTTCCATTGAACCAATGATTTGTATAGTAGTTTTACTATACAAATCCTTGATTGAACCAAGAATCAATTTATTTCTTAAATGTTTGGTCCACCCTTATAACATACAAATGGAAATAAAATACCGCTTAGTAACAGACTTTAAATTGAGTTAGTTATGGTATACTCCAGCTGTATTTTGTTTCTCCTGTTTACCTGTATCTCCATTCAAACCTGAGACATCAATTCAAAATATTCCACTTCATTATAAGTTTTATAACGAATATAGCTTATTAGCTACAATACATTTCTTTTATTCAGTTTTTGTTTATTTGTAATTTGCATTGCTACAATCCACTTGGATTTTTGCTTAAAGCAAATAAAAAAATAAAGTAAATTATTAAATGAGACACATACCTCTCTTCTGGGTCTTCTGTTACAATCTTTTCTTCCTGTTTCCGTCTTCTATTCGACATATTATTGGTTACTATATGAAACACAAATAGAAAATATAGTTTATGATTACATATTCTGTACAAAGTAACAGAGAAAAGTAGACTTATTTAACTGTTACATGATGATACGGTCTTTTAAAAATGATGTATCATACATGACCGTCATACATACCATAGGCGGATCCAGGGCCCCCTTTTTGAGCTAAGGTATAGACTGGTAGTGGATAAAGCGTGATTTAAACGAATATTTCCAATTTCGTCCTTGTCATTTTTCTTTTACCATGTTTTTTTATTTTCGCTTTGAATTATGCCTCGGCATCTTTTGATTTTTCTTAAAAAAATGTTTTGAAATCCTTATTTTTTTCCTAAAAAACGGAAATGTCTGAATTCGCCTCTATAATTGCAATATACGTGTTATAGTTTTATTATGCAAGTAAATTAACGTATTTGACGTGAAAAGTTTAAGACTAGTAATTACTTAGTACTGAAAATGAAATTCT
The DNA here is from genome assembly GCA_002080005.1 of Gigantidas platifrons. Lineage (NCBI taxonomy): Eukaryota > Metazoa > Mollusca > Bivalvia > Mytilida > Modiolidae > Gigantidas > Gigantidas platifrons. The sequence goes on from MJUT01051999.1 coordinate 382,514, forward strand.
TTTTTTTTTAAATACAAAATACAAAAAGGGGGATGGTTCTTGCCTCTTCAAAGAGCATGTATGTGAACATAGCTGCGGAACCGTAGCGGCCTTATGGTCCGCAAATATCAGAAAACTGGCCTAGGACCATAAGGGCTACGATTCCGCAGCTAATGTAAACAATGTCAAAAGGAAGTGGTTTATGAACAGACCAGGGGCCACGTGCCAGGGGCTTGTTACGAATTGTTTTATCCCTCGACTGACAAATCTAAAGGTTTTTAGCGTTGTCAGTCGAGGGGAAAAATCGTAACAAGTCCCTTGGCTGTGGTTTACGCACAGGAGCTTGTTACGATTTTTTTTATCACTCGACTATTCTAAAAAAAAAACACGTCCATCGCGCGAGTGATAACAAAAATCGTAAAGCCCCTGTGGTTTACGCTGTCATATTCAAATACCTTCAAGAGTAGCCCCGTTCATTCTGATCATTACAAATCTTTTAATAAACTAATCTATATATAAATAATCCAGGTATTTTGCAAAAGTAAATAAAACTTACTTCAAATCGTTGCTCAACACATCGTCAGTCTTTGTTTACACACTATTCAAATTTCCCTCGTCCATTCGGATGGCATTATTACATGCCCTTTAAACGATGTAGATGTCCGAAAGGTAGAAAATGATGTCAAGGTTAAAGTGTACAGGTAACTTGATAGTTCATACAGCGGGAAATATAACATGTACCTTATCTTTTTATGATTATCGATAAATGTTAACTGAGCAGTAATCCAGTCACGACAAGGACAACTTGGTTAACTATTACTTAATCAGATAAATAAATGATGCCACTGGTCATCTTCGCTAGCCAATGGTTACGATCCGCTCTTGAAGATGAGTAGAGCTGATCGTAACCCTTGGCAAGCGAAGATGGCCACTGGCACTGGTGTGATGAATCCAGGGCCGTCTGCAGGTTTCTGGAAAGGGGAGTGCGGGTGACTTGGTACAGGCATTTCAAAAGAAATGGTGAATTAAATCGGATTTTACTGCGCGACAAACCCCTCCCCCTTTTTCCATTGTGGTTTAGAGTTCCCAGGGGCGGCTCCAGATATTCAGGTTATAGGGGATGTATTGATAAAGTTTTGCCGAACGAAGCGAGGCACGAAAATTTTTGGGGTATTTTGTGTGAAAAATCGAGATTTTATGAAAAAAATCATATTTTTTCCAATTTTAGGGAGTGTGCCGGGTGTACCGCCACTGGTTCCGGTAGTGACAACAATGGTATGTAGATGCTATTGAGTGAAAATATATTGCTACTTCTTGCTCAAATTATATATCTTATATTCATGATATTGGACACTTGACTTTAATTGCGAATTTATTCTTAATCTGGAAGTAATTCATGTCTTACGCCTTCAAATGAGGAATGCATAGAATTACATCATTACATAAGGCCATCCTTAAAAAAAATGTTGGTTTGCCGTTTTCCGACTCTCAACCTTTTTTTTGTGGAAAGAGGGGTGCGATCGCACCCAACGCACCCCCCGTTCTGACAGCCATGGAATCATATGTTTGAATATAAAGCGGGAGATGGTGGACCGGGTCAGACTCAGAGACAATCAACTCCTTTAGTAAGAAGCACAAGCGTTTGTGGTATTGATTTACACATTTTCTATTTTTTTTTTTTTTAGCTTTCTGTTTACATATAATATTCTTTTTTTAATGAAAATTTCTATATTATTTCAAGGATTTTTATACTATACAAATCCTCGATTATTTTCTCTCTTTTCTCTTCTTTTTTTAACGTGTTCGTCTCCATATTCATACAATATTATGGCAACAACTTATTACATGTGTCGACTCTCTATAATATTATCATCCACGTTGAATATTACCAAGCCACCAATTTAATTTACTTTTTATACCACTTTGCTACTAATTGTCCAATGATTATAAGGTTTGTTTAATCTTAGTTCTTTTACATTTGTGCATCGGGTATACCGTATATGTTTTTGCTTACTTGTGCTAAAATGTGTATTTTGTGGAAAAAAAAGTATGAACAATCTGAACAGTATTCGATCTTTTGATAAGTTTGCAGTTGCAGAGGCACTTTTTCTGTTTTTGTTTTTTTTAATAAGACTTTTTTTATTACTTCATCTTACTAGGTAATTTCCTTGATCTAATGTGGTCTTCTCCATGTATATTCTTATGGCAGGATACTTGTGAAGGTTTCCAGGGGTCAAATCCACAGAGCTACCCCGTGTGTCCCTAAGGGAAGGATGTGGGGATCCCTCTCGTTGTTGGTGCTAGATAATTATATAATACGGTTATCGAGACCGGGGACCATAGTGGGTAATGTGTTTTGAGGATACCACCTATACTAAAGACCTCTTTTGTACGGCACATGTAAAGTTGATGTTTGATTGAACGTCCAATAAGCAGTATTTCAGCTATATCCATGACGAAAACAAGGATTTATCCTACTATATAAATCCTTGACGAAAATAAGTTTAACAATATATATTAACACTCGAGCCTAGAGTAAACTCCAGACGGGAAGAAGAAGAAGAAGAAGAAGAAGAAGAAGTTTTGTAGAGGCTACAACGCTCTTTTCCGAAATCTACAAAACTTCTTCTTCTTCTTCTACTCCATCGGATTACTGGTTCTTAATAGCTTCTATATGAACTATTATACAGATATATCATGTTTGGGAGGGGTATGTGCGAAAAAATACCAGTGGAGAGACGAAATATTTCCCGAGCCGAGGCGAGGGAAATTTAGTCTCTCCACTGGTATTTTTCACAAATACCCCTCCCAAACATGATATTATATCTGTTTAATTACACCGAATATTATTTACAACACTGGCTAAATAAATAATACCTTTTGTTTGTCGTTTTCAGGACCTAACATGATGTATCTGTTTAATTCTACCGAATGATGTTACATCAAATGCACAACTTGTGACGTTTTACAAATTTTGTTACACGAGTCTCGTTGAAGGACCCGTAAAAACGGCAAAAACGATTTTGCAAATACCATGATAAAAAGTTAAATCTTATGCAAATACACCTACATGAAGTAAAAATTCTGCAAATTCATAATGCAAGGCCAGAATTTGTAATCAGAATCCAGCATAAGGTGTAATTAACAGTAAAATACCGAGCCATGCCAAAAACTAACTGCATTTTGATTGCTGGTTTATCTGTGCAAACCATATGAAATTAGAATGATGCAACTCGCAAGATACAATGATATTTCCAGCATCGACAACTGACAGCCAAAGACACTGTTCGCGGGAGATGCGCACTTTTGGTAAAATTGGGTACGGGAGTGCAGCTGAGAGTTGAAAAATACCTTATATTCAAACTATAAACCCTATATCCATATATTATCAGTATGGCAACCATCCTCATTTATATATTATGGATCATTATGCAGTAATTCTGATGCATTCACACATGATTTGATTTGGTTTAAGGTGGTTAACGTCACTTTCAACAACATTTCAGTTATATCGTGGCGGTCAGTTTTATTGGTGGAGGAAACCGGAGAAAATCACCGACATGTCGCAAATCACTTGATAACATAATGTTGTATAGAGTACACCTCACCACGAACCGTGTTCGAACTCAACTTTAGTTGTGATAGGCACTGATTGCACAGGTAGTTGAAAATCCAACTACCAAACGATCATGACCACGACGGTCTCCATTCGTAAAAGAAATAAAATAAACAATAAATTAAAATATACACGATTCCGGAAACTAAAGGATGAGATATATATATAGAGCTGTATTTTAGAGGAACAATCTAGTATACTAGTATTAAAGCCATTACATGTACATACATGTTCATGTATTATATAAGAATTTGTTTTAGCAATACAGAAGCTGGAGCTTGTAGATATACATAGCCCAAGAATCCCCATATATTGACATATCTAAGCGGAAAACGTCCGACTCAATCCTATATCTGAAAGTTGAAAAGGTCTACTAGATCCAGCAACACGTTTGTATATGTATAGGACGCAACCCTCGTGATCACACTCATCACAGGCAATAGTGATATTTTGTTCATATGTATGGTAGTGTCCCAATTCCAAGCCACCCTCCCTCCCAGAGGGTGTGCCGAGGGTAGAATAGGCACCAGGTTTCCCCGTCCTAGAGGCACTAGTCCTCTAAAAGGGGCCAACCCCGCTGGAACCCCGGGGTATAGAAATGGGACCGAGAGCTTCTTCGGCTTGAAGGGGCGTCCGTCGGTTGTGCGGGATGTATAAATTCACAACCAACCCGTCCTTCGGATGAGACGTAAATAAAACCGAGGTCCCGTATTGAGAGATTGCCACCCTCTTCGCACGTGAAAGAACCCAGTGTAACAGCTCATGATTAGTGGTCCATAGGAGACATGTTGCACTGGCTAAATTCTCCGTCCCTACCCATCACTTTTCCTTGTTTCGAGTCCCGTGGCGTTTAAATTTGTTTGCCCATTGGTCTATCCGTTCCCCGTTTTCAACCTACATATTGATTTATTGTAAACATGTTCTCGTCCTGAATATAGCTGAAAAATTGCTCGCCGGACGTTAAACATCAATCAATGAACCAAGCCACCCGTACCCGTGATGCAGTACAACAATGTTCATTTGCATTGCTTGATATGATGTTTGAAATTACTAGTTCCTTTCTCTATGGAAGACCAAAATTCATTTGCAAAAGTCTGTATCTCCTCATTCAGTGGAGCGCAAGTCCAATGTTTGATTCAACTGAGTAAGCAGTTCTAGTTTACATGAACATATTTACAATGTGTGTATAGAAAAGGACCAGACACCGGATGCCAAATTACGGTATAGCTCTCGTGACTTTTATAACAATCTATCAGATTACTTGACCTACAGCAAGCCCAGACTGTTTGCGAACGAGACGACAGTTTCATTTATAAACCAGTCATATCCAAGAGTGACTGAAAACTCCAGGTTGATCTTGATGCGGCAGCAAAATGGGAACGGGACTGGGTGTTACTAAAAGGCGGAAACGGAAAGAAATGTTCAAATGGACTGAATCTAAAGTGTGATTTTATTTAGCCAAGGACATATATACGTCCTTGATTTAGTGTATATATAAAAATTCAGCCAGTCTGAATATTTCTTTCCGTTCCGTTTTCTGTCTTTTAGCAACACCTTTATAAAATTGGTACATGTATGTACTTGTTACATCTCCGTTAAGCACATAGCAGTAAGTAGAAAGAGATAGACCTGGTTGGCTTGGAATCTTCATGTGTGAGAGTTAAGCGACATGTCTACCTCAGGACTGTTGTTTCAGTGAGATAGCACTATAAAAATCCTACTAAGCGTGTTGGTCTAGTACACAGCAAACAGCATTATCATATCATCAAATGTAATTTACTTTCGCCATGTTATAACTGAAAAATTGCTCATTGTAGGTTAAATTATTAAACAACAATCGCTCATTCATTTACTATATCATCTACTCCAGCATCATAACAATTGATTGTGTGTACAGTGTAGTCAAATAGTGTCAAGACTCCAAGACACATAGAGGAAATCACATCAAATTGGGTAACAATAAACAAACTTAATGTAATTTCTGATGTAGACCCTAAATACTACAAATAGGGGTACACCATGATATAGCTCCAAGTCTTACACCAATGAAATCAGCATTAAACACCAACCAATCAATCAATCATACAAACGGCTTATTTTTTTGTTGTTCAGTCATATTTTGTTATCCTTTCCTGAGAGCATCAAGATGAATGTAGACTTTCCAGTTGTATCATTTATATCAGTAGAAATAAGAATTTAAGAAACTAGTGGCTCCTAGGAGCCTGTAATCGCTCACCTGGCTCAAAGTTGGCCCAGCAGTTTCAGAGGAGATAATTTTTAAGTGAATTTTGGCAAATCTTCTATTTTTAGCAATGGCTGCCATTTTCTTTAGCGGGGTGGGGGTTGTCGGATATAATTCTGAAGGTAGACCATTTCACCATAGTTTGGGCCCATTTGACTCAGCGGTTTCAGAGGAGATAATTTTTAAGTGATTTTTTGCCAAATTTTCTATTTTTAGTAGTGGCGGACATCTTGGCTGGCAGCCGGGTCGTCGGACAGAATTCTGAAAGGGGATCACCTAAAGACCATTCCACCATAGTTTGGGTCCAATTGGCCCAGCAGTTTCAGAGGAGATAATTTTTAAGTGATTTTTTGCTGAATTTTCTATTTTTAGTAACAGTGGCCATATTGGTTGGCGGCCAGGGTCGTCGGACACAATTCTGAAAGATGACCATCTAAATACCATTCCACCATAATTTGGCCCCAATTGGCCCTGTAGTTTCAGAGGAGATAATTTTTAAGTGATTTTTTGCCAAATTTGATATTTTTAGTAACGGTGGCTATCTTGGTTGGTGGCAGGGGTCATCGGACACAATTCTCAAAGAGGACCATCTGAAGACCATTCCACCATAGTTTGGGCCCAACAGTTTCAGAGAAGATAATTTTTAAGTGATTTTTGGCCGAATTTTCTATTTTTAGTAACGGCAGCCGGGGTTTCAGAGGAGATAATTTTTAAGTGATTTTTTGCCAAATTTTCTATTTTTAGTAATGGCGGACATCTTGGCTGGCAGGCGGGTCGTCGGACAGAATTCTGAAAGGGGATGACCTAAAGACCATTCCACCATAGGTTGGGCCCAATTGGCCCAGCAGTTTCAGAGATCATTTTTAAGTGATTTTTTGCCAAATTTTCTATTTTTAGTAACGGTGGCCATCTTAGTTGGTGGCCGGGGTCGTCGGACACAATTCTGAAAGAGGACCATCTGAAGACCATTCCACCATAGTTTCGGCCCAATTGGCCCAGCAGTTTCAGAGAAGATCATTTTTAAGTTATTTTTTGCTAAATTTTCTATTTTTTGTAGCGGTGGCCACCTTGGTTGGCGGCCGGGGTCGTCGGACACAATGCTGAAAGAGGACCATCTGAAGACCATTCCACCATAGTTTGGGTCCAATTGGCTCAACAGTTTCAGAGAAGATAATTTTTAAAAGATTGTTTGCCGAATTTTCTATTTTTAGTAATGGCAGCCATCTTGGTTGGTGGCCGGGGTTGTCGGACATAATTTTGAAAGGGGATCACCTAAAGACCATTCCACCATAGTTTGCGCCCAACTGGCCCAGTAGTTTCAGAGGAGATAATTTTTAAGTGATTTTTTTGCCAAATTTTCTATTTTCAGTAACGGCGGCTATCTCGGTTGGCGGCCAGGGTCGTCGGACACAATTCTCAAAGAGGACCATCTGAAGACCATTCCACCACAGTTTGGGCGCAATTGGCCCAGCAGTTTCAGAGAAGATAATTTTTAAGTGATTTTTTGCTGAATTTTCTATTTTTAGTAACGGCAGCCATCTTGGTAGGCGGGGGGATTGTCGGACACAATTCTGAAAGGGGACCACCCAAGGACCATTCCACCAAAATTTTGTTCAAATTGGCCCCGTGGTTTTAGAGGAGTTGATTAAAAAGCAAAAAGCTAACGACAGACGACGGACGCCCAGTGATAGCAATAGCTCACATGACCCTTCGGGTCAGGTGAGCTAAAAACAGAAATCATATTCTGTCAATCATATTTTTTATTATTATTATTATTATATTTCTAGAAATTGACCAACCAGAAACAAGAATTGTCTATGGTGGCCACATTTGTCAACGGATCAGGATGAAATGAGCAATCTTAATAGAGGACTTTCCATAGCTGCTTCATATGATGCCCAGTTTCCATTTGGCCAAGCATTTCAGAGATCTTTTTAAAAATTTAGCAACCAGAAACAAGAATTGGCTATGAAGGCCATGTTTGTTACTGAATTGGAATGAAATGAGCAATCTAAATAGAGGACCTTCATAACATAGATGCTTCCTAACAAGTTTCGGTTCATTTGGCCAAGCAGTTTCAGAGGAGAAGATTAAAATGTGTTAATGGATGACAGACCCAAAGTAATGACAAAAGCTCACATGGCCTTTCAGCCAGGTAAGCTACAAAGCTACAGCCTGAACAAGGTTGTTTGAATATAAGAAATCCTACTAAAACAATGTCTAAAAAAATAATTTGTTCATTTTGAACATATAAATCTGAAAAAAAAAAAAAAAACGTTTTGTCCTAATATAAAAGTGTCTTTGAAGCAAGCTGTATGAGTTTTTCATTCTCTTGTGAGATCAAACTGCACAACATTTTCTGAAAATTGACAAAAATAGTTACAGAAAGATTTCAACATGCACATGCATTCAAATGATGGTGACATCATCAAAATGCACCAAAATCTTGTAACTACTGTATTGATGAGCTACACATTAAGCAAGCTTCATGTTGATACAAAGTTTGATATATTTTAATATGAAGTTTAATTATCGTCTGTTCTACCTACCTATGCAACTATGAGCAAGTAAAAATGCCTTCCTAAAACCTTTACTAGACCTCCAAAGCCAGGACCTGGAATTCCGTCTACATATGTTATGGTCTTTTTTGTGATCAATGATTTGAAGTGAGAGGAACTTGTTCTTTAAGTTCATATAGGTGAATTTGTTGGCCATCACTGTTTAAATAATTTGTACAAAATAAAAAAAATATGGACTGCCGAGTCCACCACTCATATGTCATCAGCAAATTGAACATTTTCCCTTTGATGTGTGCCACTGATAAAGTCTGGATCACTGAACTGACCTTGATCCACAAAAATATTAGGTCAGTTCGTAACTCGCATGCGCAAGAACTGACTCTGATATTGAAAATTATCGGTCAGTGTGGTGTCGAACACATTTTGACGTCACCGATAAAAACAATAATACCAGTTTTGAAGATCTCGACATAAATTATCACAGCTCATCCTGTCGGACTTACTGTGATACTAGTGATTATATATGTCTCGACCTTCAAAACTGCAGTTGAATTTACATCCATTTGTGCTGTCAGTGGCTACCACCACTATAGTAGTGAGTTGTGGTTAGGTGTACACAATGCAAACTGATGTGATAAAATTTGTTAGTGAAGCATCATAGTACATATAATTGAAGAGAGTAAACAATCACTGCCAATATTTGTTTACTGTATATATGAGTAAAACGACAGGAACTGCTTACCTTCCACGAGCACTCGAGTTCACCAACCTGTTTTCTGGTGGGGTCTGTGTTGCTCATCTTTTTAGTTTTTTTGTGGTGTCCTTTTATGTGTCTTTACGTTCTGAATTCCGTGTTGTAATGTCCGCTTGGGATACGGATTTATATAAGTTTAATAACTTGTTTTCGGATCCCCTTAATTAATTCATATTCATTACTATTGTTGTATTTAAATTGTTGTACTATATTCATATGTATTGATTAATAAAATATGTTTATACTAATGTCCGCTATGAATTCCACATAAAAACAATTTTCAGTTAATCATTGCCTCCAGTTGTTTGTAGGAGGGCTCATGTCTTATTTACGTTATTCATGTTTATTTGTGCATGGTGGTGTCCAACACATATTGTGTTATGTTTTTCTTTGTCTTGTGTACCTTATGTTGCCAGTTTCTCTCGTTTCTCCATTTTTAATTGCCCCTTCTGTATTCTCTTATGTTTATTTCCAATAATCATTAAATAAAA
>MJUT01051999.1:392124-411393 GCA_002080005.1 Gigantidas platifrons
GCGCATGTGTTTGTTTACAGCGGATATATCAGTCACTGGGAATAGCATGGAGTTAATTACAGCGGATTTATCAGTCAATACGATCAGAAGGGTGATAATAAACGCGTGTATACACGTCAGTGGTAGGGAAAGAGTTAAACCAAGTCGAGTCATGGCGGCCATCTTGGATATGCGATCGGCACAAAAATAACAAATTTAGTAGAGGACCATCCAGTCATCATTTCTGTAATGTTACAATTCCATCGGCTAAGTAGTTTCTGACACGAAGATTTTCAAAGTTTCAACCAATCAGAACACATTATTGGCCCTGGTGGCCATGTTGGATTTCCGATCTGCACCAAAATAACAAATTTAGTAGAGGACCTCCCAATGAACATTTCTGTCAAATTTGGTCCAAATCAGTTCAGTCGTTTCAAAGAAGAAGAAGAAAGTATGAAAAGTTTACAAACGCGGACGACGACGACGGACGCAAAGTGATGACAAAAGCTCACATGACCCTTTGGGTCAAGTGAGCTAAAGAAGTTTTGTCCTAATATAAAAGTGTCTTTGAAGCAAGCTGTATGAGTTGTTCATTCTCTTGTGAGATCAAACTGCACAAACAAATGAATAAACATGTACATTTTCTGAAAATTGACAAAAATAGTTACAGAAAGATTTCAATATGCACATGCATTCAAATGATGGCGACATCATCAAAATGCACCAAAATCTTGTAACTATTGCATTGATGAGCTACACATTAAGCAAGCTTCATGTTGATACAAAGTTTGATATATTTTAATATGAAGTTTAATTATCATCTGTTCTACCTACCTATGCAACTAGGAGCAAGTAAAAATGCCTTCCTAAAACCTTTACTAGACCTCCAAGGCCAGGACCTGGAATTCCGTCTACATATGTTATGGTCTTTTTTGTGATCAATGATTTGAAGTGAGAGGAACTTGTTCTTTAAGTTCATATAGGTGAATTTGTTGGCCATCACTGTTTAAATAATTTTTACAAAATAAAAAAAATATGGACTGCCGAGTCCACCACTCATATGTTATCAGCAAATTGAACATTTTCCCTTTGATGTGTGCCACTGATAAAGATCACTGAACTGACCTTGATCCACAAAAATATTAGGTCAGTTCGTAACTCGAATGCGCAAGAACTGACTCTGATATTGAAAATTATCGGTCAGTGTGGTGTCGAACACATTTTGACGTCACCGATAAAAACAATAATACCAGTTTTGAAAATCTCAACATAAATTATCACAGCTCATCCTGTCGGACTTACTGTGATACTAGTGATTATATCTGTCTCGACCTTCAAAACTGCAGTTGAATTTACATCCATTTGTGCTGTCAGTGGCTACCACCACTATAGTAGTGAGTTGTGGTTAGGTGTACACAATGCAAACTGATGTGATAAAATTTGTTAGTGAAGCATCATAGTACATATAATCACTGCCAATATTTTTTTACTGTATATATGAGTAAAACGACAGGAACTGCTTACCCTCCACGATCACTCGAGTTCACCAACCAGTTTTCTGGTGGGGTCTGTGTTGCTCATCTTTTTAGTTTTTTTTGTGGTGTCCTTTTATGTGTTTTACGTTCTGAATTCCGTGTTGTAATGTCCGCTACGAATTCCACATAAAAACAATTTTCAGTTAATCTTTGCCTCCAGTTGTTTATAGGAGGGATCATGTCTTATTTACGTTATTTGTGTTTGTTTGCGTATAGCTGTGTCCAACACATATTGTGTTATGTTTTTGCTTTGTTTGTCTTCGTCTTGTGTACCTTATGCTGCCAGTTTCTCTCGTTTCTCCATTTTTAATTGCCCCTTCTGTATTCTCTTATGTTTATTTCCAATAATCATTAAATAAAATTTTTTTTAAATTCATTTTTTTTTTAATATATATCAGTGAATAATTGTACACATTAATCAACAACAGATTTGTAAAGTTAAACAAAAAAATCTCCCACCACTGATCAGTTCAAATGGAAATGATTCTATGACAACCAAACACACCATGGACCATGTCTTCAGCAAGTAATTCTCACTAAAACGAAAAAAAGGTTGTATACAAATTAATACATGTTTACTCAAAGCAGACCGGTCAAACAACTGAAAAATCAAAAAATATTTTCTGAACCAATGAATATAGAGATTTTATAAATTAAACATAATTTTGAATCCACAAGATGTCAAAATTCTGGAGAAGACAAAAGAATGAAAAAGAGAAAAATTGTTAGACATCCCATACATTGTGAAGATTGTATTTGTACAGGTGTTGTATGTAGAGGAGTGTAGGTATTTTGAACACTGGTGGGAGGGAGATATTACCGGGTACTGGTAAATAATACATTTTGTACTTTGGTTCATATTAGTAAAAAAAAAAAGTCAAATGAAAATTATATAACATTGCATTTTGGTTTCTTTCTTGTTTCAATTTGAAATGATCTTTAAGAGTTTACAATAAAAAAGTATATGCCTAGAATCTCTATTTACCTACAGTAAATCACTGATTATAGAATCTCTAATTGTCTGTAGTATATCACTGACATTTATCAACGTGAAAGAAAGAAATACTGTAATATTGTATTTTATATGCAATTCGGAAAGTCATTTCAAACTATTTTAGAGTTGAGAAATATCGTAATTCACAAGAAATAGTTATAAAATTCTATTTCACAATTGATTAACAAGTAATATGGTCAGAAACCATACACATTTTCTCTCTCTCATCTCTCATAACTAACAAGTTTGAGAAAAGACGAAATTCAGCAAGAAATTATATATGTTAACTGTTAACTGAATTTTCCACTCATAGAATATCATGAATATCATAGAAGAGATGTAGCCGACAAGATGGGTGAAACAATTTCCTGTATATCTTGTACTAGTATTACCATATGATTAGATGAGGGGTGTTCTAAATAGGACCACCGTGCCATATACAAAATTGTGTAGAAAAAGTCTTAAATATTAATTGTAACATTCACCAATAAAATTAAATTCCTAATTTGTTTCTTGATTGAATAAAATTGGAGAAAAAAACTAATCTAAATTTTGCTGACATCTTGTGGACTTTTAAAAAATCAAAATTCTGTACTATTGTTTGAAAAGCATAAGAAAATCTATATGGATAATTCCAAATATATTTTTGATAGTGAATGGTGTTTAATGCCACTATCAACAATATTTCAATTATATTGTGGCAGAAACTTTCATTTATTTTGACTTTTCTGCATTAAACCATGTTTCCCTTTTCCTTGAAATAAAATCAAATATGCCATAAACATGTTTTCCAAGTTTAATTTGATCCCATCCGAAATACTGATTTTTGTTTAACTGAGAAACCTTCTTATACTTTACAAACATACTAGCAGATGCTTTTAATAAATATTCAAAGGAACAATTTTCATACTGTTTTTTTTTATTCAAATAAAAATCTCAGGAAATACCTTTTTGTAATTTAAAGAGGGACATGTACTTTTAATGATAACTGGTCTTTTAATTCCTATACTCTGTTTGTACGAAACCATTTTGAAAATGAAATTTCTTAAAAGTAAGGGAACTATATGGTGTCATGACAGTAAACATTCTTCTGAACTAATAATAAAATACAAATCTACTTAGAGAGGGACTTAGGGTTATGGTGTTGAATGCCACTTTCAACAATATTTCAGTTTATATCATAGATCGTGGCGGTCTACTTAATGATAAGAAATTCTTAATTTGACAGATAAAGTGAAATCTGTCTTTAAAAAACCTAAAGGGGTAATATATTTTGCTTAGACAGACAATAAATACAGAGAAATTGAATACTTTTTTACTTTAAAACATGCTAGGTGCACTGGTTTCTCAATAAAACAGGTTCTGGTTTACTCAGATTGTACTATATACAAGTACATGATGTCTATGTATATGCATCACCTCCCACTTTACAATCGATTTAATGCTACAGAGTACAGTTATGAAGAACCATTGAACATTTGAATAAAATATTAACACCTTTTACCAGGTATACTGTAATTGCTTTCAGGAAATTGTTCAAGATTTCTTTTTTTCTTTTTTTTAATTTTCTTTTTATTTTTGGGGTGGGGACATTTGAAAAAAATATTAACACCTTTTACCAGGTATACTGTAATTGCTTTCAGGAAATTGTTCAAGATTACTTTTTTTCTTTTTTTTAATTTTCTTTTTATTTTNGGGGGGGGGGGGGGGGTGTCTGTATGCAAATGTAAACTGTTTTAAATAAAGTGTTGATTTAGTAAAATTGCATATTTAAGGTATTTAAGCTAACAAGCTAATTATCAGTATAAATAAACATAGGTAATTCCTGAGATGTTATATTTTGTTTTGTCCAATCAAGTTTTGATTGTAATAAGGTGGGTTCTTTGTAGTATACCTCTATTACAATGTCCTACAATGTTTCCTCATCCATAAGGAATGGGTTGACGGCTTTCTCCTGTCCATATTCTCTGCTTTCTAGAAAGCTAATCAGTTCAACCGTTCAGTGCAATAAAGAAAACGATTCACATAATGACATGTACGGTATAACAGTTCACAGAAAGTTTATTTTTTCATAAATCTTTTCTCCTCTTTCATGTGTTGAATGATTTCATTTTGTTTTCTGCATTCATGTTCATTTCACAGGTAAAAAAAAAAGGTAGATAAAAACAGTGTAATTTATATTGTTGACCTCCGTCGTTCCAGGTATTGAAACATTTTAACCAAGTTCTACAAAATCTCCAAAGTCTACTGATATTGGATTTAAATCAACACATATACTGTATCTGAACAAAGTGGTTAAATAGTGTGTCTGAGACATTTCATAATTTTGCTACAAAATGTACTTAAAAATAGTAGCAGTCAATTGGTTTTTTCTTCTTCAAAGTTAAGATAAATTAATCATGAATAAGGCCAATGACAAGTTAAATTGTGACCTACATTGCTTCTTAATCGAAACATCTTAAAAGATCACCGTATCTTTTGGACTTGTAGGTCAAATCGTTTTGACTGTATAAAGATTAATTCCCCCCCCCCATAATAAGTCTGTACATGTGAGGACTAATAGACCTACAGTCCACATAAGACTTGTAACCCAGAAAATATGGCATTTAACCACTCATTGTGGACACAGTATATTTAATAAAAAAAATTATTAAAAAATTGATGCTTAATAAATTCAAACAAAACTTAATATTTTTTTTCTTAATGTCTTTTCTAATACGGTTGTAGATAAAACCAAATGATTGTGTTGCCTGTTGACAGCATGGCCTAATTGAAAATGGTGAGGATAAAAATTAATTCCTCATCACAACTGTACACACAATAGGGTAATCACACAACATGCCAAATTTCAAAACCATCGAAATAAAATTGTAGATCGCTCGCTGAGGAGAAAATTGACAAAGTGAAACCAATGCTTCAGCAGTATGACTGATACGTGTAGAACAATCTAGGCCAAATAAAATAGCTGTAAAGTGTAGATTATAACCCAACCATCTACTGCAAATTCATTTTAATTCATGGATACCAATTTTCATAGTTCAAGATTGATTGATTGATTGATTGGTGTTTAATGCCAGCTTTAGCAGTATTTTAGCTATTGTATAATTGTGGCTGAAATACTGCTAATGAAAAAATTGTATTTTAGTGGATACATAAAGTTGTGGAGATATATTTATATGGTAAAAAATATTCCTTGAATCCTTAATTTAGTGCCTGGTATGATACCATGAAAATTGGTATACGGATTAACACGAAAAATAAAGAATTAACAGTACATTTGTATATATTTCCTTTCCCAATTTACCCCTGTTAAAAGACTGCATGTAATCTATATGAAAGGAAATTTGTATGAAACTCGTAAAAAAAATCTAGAAAAGAATAAGTGATTTTATTGTCGTTCTTCATCTCACAGTCAATATTAAAATGCCAATATCAATAATGCAGTTTATGTGTTGTTTTTTTTTAGCTAAGTTATAGACTGGTAAAATGTGATTTAACAGAATATTTCCAATTTCGTCCTTGTCATTTTTCTTTTTACCATGTTTTGTAAATTACGTCTTGGTATCTTTTGATTGATTTTTCTTAAAAACAAATTGTTTTGAAATCCGATTTTTTTCTACAAACCCCCACCCCCCTTTTATGGCAATGTCCAGATCTGCCTCTGTATTCTGTATTATCCTAAAAATCTGGCATGTATGGTCTGTATATTTCTAATACAAGTCTAACCATGTCATGATAAATATATTTGAAAAATTCTTCCCAAAATATTGCTTACACATACAGGTTTCATTCTTTAATTGATTTCCAGGCACAGAGTCAGCTTTAAAGCCTTTTAGGGGGTGGTCCAGGGAGACTGGTAGTGATTTAGGAATTGCTTACTCGGCCCTTGCTCTGGGCCTGACAAGTTCTAAAATTTGCAGGTTTTGAAAATGTGGGTACTTGTGGGGTCTACAGCTGGGTAACTCTGGGACCTCCTCCACCTCATCCTCAAGAGGGGAGGCCTACACCTGCCACTTTAAACTGGAGCATTGGTAATACAAGTTTTTCCCTGTCTCTCCCCATGGTAGGTTGTGGTGCTTAACTACCAGGGTTTCTAGGACACTATGTCAACATAGGTCAGCTGATAGCCAATTGCAAAGAAAGGTAATCAGTAGTCTCCCTGGGCCTCAACAAAAATATACTCTGTAGCCAAAATAAAGCCACTTGTGTATATAATAGTCATTTGTTGTAAATGTAAATAACAAGTTATATGTATAATAAATGTGTTTAATTTTGAATTATGTTTATGTTCGTCCACAAATGAGCCTTATGGAATATTCATGTAGTTACTAGTTATGGTAACTTTGTTATGGTATGGCTTTTGTCGTTGTGAGTATTGTAATTAAATATATAAAAAAAAATCTTCCCAAAATATTGCTTACACATACAGGATAGTTGATAATCTACACATTATAGTAAATTAAATTTGGCCATATATTTGTTCATATATAGAAAGATGTGATAAAAACCATGTAAAATTTATTTTTATTAAATAAAATAGAACTAAATTCTAGAAATGGGTTTATCTAAATAGCCATCTTAAATAAAAATGTCTGAACAAACATAAAGAAAATATTTAACTTCCTGGATGGACTTATCTTTTTTTATTATTATTATTAAGAAGGGTAGGTTTTAGTAGAAAGAAAAATTGTAATATGAAGAATAACAACAATTATACAGTATTGACATTTCAAAATAAAATGTTAAGTTACCGACATTTTCAGACAAGCATCAACATTGAATAAACAGTAGAAGAGGTTGTTGTTTGTGGAGGGGGAGGTTAAAATTTTTGAGAAAAAAAAAATATCATCCCTCTAATTTCATTCTACAGTCTTAATTGCACATAAAAAATAAAATTGGAAAATTGACATGTTCACTATAGGTCTGGTTTATGGTGTTTAATGCCACATTCAACAATATTTCACTATAGGTGCATGAATTTGATGATTAAAAAATAAAAAAAATTTAGAATAATGTGATGATAAACAGAAGATAGCCATTATTTTATTTTTATTTTATTTCGTAAATTCAACAACTCCTCTTCTACTGTTCCAGTAAATGTCCGAATGTTTTATTCCAAACATATTCTATAAGATACATTGCATACAAAAAAAATTGCACCATTTACACTCAGAGAAAATAAATCTTACCTCCAAAATATACATGATTTTATTGATGTAAACACACATAATACAACTGTTCAAAATGGTACACACTCTACTGAAATCAAATAAACGCTCAAAATATATTTTATGTTGAGTTACCATAGTAACAACAAAAGTTGCCACTCACCTCTAAGTGAGTAAAGGTCACAGCACCCAACATCTTCTGTTTGATTTCAGTCTTACCTCTTATAGTAAAAAGCTGCCTCTCTCAACACTTGGAAGCTCAACTGACCAAAGGGCTGGATATCCCATGTTATTATTTTAATTTAAGGGTAGGTCCCATTTAAGTTAAAATGCTTTCACTTACCTCTATTTCCTTCTATCAGTTTCTAAGTGACATACCTTAATTTTCTTTTCTTTACCGCGCGACATTTTTTGGTTCAAATATTTAACTAACCTCTTAATTGTCCACTATTAAAATGTGGGCCAGGAAATCATGTAGAAAAGTTTCAAAATTATTATTTCGATAATGAAGGGTTAAGATTCTTCTTGAATTTTGACAAATAAACTTTTTAACAATTTTCATGATATAAAGTTTTTTTTTTCTACTAACATAAAATTTTAAATATCTTATAAATACAGGGATAAGGTGAAGGGGAAAAAATTGTTTCCTTAATTTTATTGAATTTTTTTTTAAATAACTTGCATGTTACTATATTGAAATAGTCTCAACACAATTTTATTTACATTTACAGCCAAATTAGGTTGAACTAAAATAATACAAAACTTTTTTCAATATACTCAGAAAATGTCACAGTAAAATTAAATTCGGACAGGAATTCAATAGCTGCCAGAACCCCCTGATGATACACTTACCTTGATTTACGAGACTGGAGTTATCTCCCTTTGGACAAAAATCACTTACCTTATAGTCCATTTTAGATTTATGTCACCTTTCCTCATTGCATGGGCTCTTGAGTGCTTTCAGTGCTTTCATGATTTTCTGTGATTTCTGGAAGAGTTTCTGTATTTGTTCTTTCTTCTTCATTTTTCTTTGGTTCTGTTTCTTCACCTATATATAGATTTCAATTTGCATAAAAATACAAGAATGTAGATGGCTCTGTCACTTCAAAGGAAATGTTGTATTATTTGTTTGAGTACAATTGCTACAGTTTTGAATAGAATTTTTTGTCATTTAAAAAATATCCACATGTTCATATTTTTGTCACAAAAGTTGAGAGTTAAAATCCCACTCATGGCAAGGTGTACCTGATACAACGTTATGTGACAAATTTGTCTGTGATTTGCGACAGGTCAGTGTTTTTCTCCTGATACTTTGGATTCCTCCACCAATAAAACTGACCGCCACGATATAACCAGGGTTTCAGCTGGATTTTATTATACTAAGGTCAAATGACCTAACTCATTCCTCAGGCCTTTTGGTCCTGAAAGGCACTTATTCAATAGGTCAATTGTGTCCTAATTTGCCTAAAACTTATAGGTCATTTAATGATATATTAAGGTGTGGTTTGATTCATTAAGATGCAGCTGGAGCTTAATTTAACAAGATGTTGCACGCTACGTCATGCTAAGAATACCCCTACTCGTTCATTTTTAAGTTGCACGGTAAACAGGAAGTAGATGTGCGGTAAACCTGGAAAGGGGGGACACGGTACAAGTCACCATGCCAAAGCCATATATCAAATATAAAATCATTTCTTATAGTAGAATATGAGATAACTGTTACGAAAGTTTTCATTACGGCAAACATGAAAAATTCTAAGTAGCACTGTAAACAGGAAGTAGATGTGCGGTAAACCTGGAAAGGGGAGACACGGTACAAGTCACCATGCCAAAGCCATATATCAAATATAAAATCATTTCTTCCAGTAGAAGCTGAGATATCTGTTACGAAAGTGTGAACGGACGGACAAGGTGATTGCAATATAGCCCCCTCTCTACGAGTGGGGGTATAATATTCATTTGTTTCAAACTTGCATACTTATTATCATATTTGGAATTGACAACCAGACAGGTTTTCAGAGGTCATCATCTCTTTCCAAAAAAAAAAGTTAAACTTAAGTGAAAATAAATAGAAATTAAAATCAAATTCCCCAATGAGGAATGAGTCCAAGAAAGCTACCCTAAATAGGTTACAAAAAAGTCTGCTTTAAAGTAAACAATTTGTAGATTTTTTTTTATGTAAATAAAGCAAAGTATTCTATTTAAATTCACACAGAAATAAAAAATTTAGTGGATCTTTTCAATCATTTGTCTTAATCAGGAAAAGGCTTGTAATATTTGTCCATTTCAAAGGTTTCAATATTTCCCAAAAACCTAAATCAAGTCCTCTATCGTATTTTGCACAAAAGACAAGTTTAAATTTGGCGCCAAATTGACATCCGATAATTTTTACGTGTCCAGTCCAGAGTGATTCTTGTTCTTATATTTCAAATATTGACATTTTTGTTCTTTAAAGCATTTCTGAGATTGCGACTTTAATTTTGTCAATGTCCTTGAACTTCATCAAAGCATGGAGGAACGATAAATGATACAATAAAAGAGTTTTGATCTGGCGTTTCACTTTAGTTTTAATCAAAATAAATTATGGACAAATTGGAGAATACTCGATCACGTGTCCGAAGCATACGTAGCATGTGTCGGTCTTTTTGGCCACTTATTTTGAAACAAACAGTCATTTTGACAGCAATGTCAAATTATTTCCTGTCATATATGCAAATTATCGACCGATGACCGACGTCAAACGGAAACCATGATAACTAAAATATTGTTGAAAGTGGTGTTAAACACCATAACTCTAACCATTATATTTTTTGTCAACAAGAATTACCAGGCTTTTCATCCCTTTCTTTACTTCTTTCTAGGCTCTTCTTGTCTTTATCTTTACTTCTTTCTCTACTTCTACGATCTTTGTCTCTACTATGATGATCTCTATCTTTACTTCTGTGAGATCTACTTCTTTCCTTGCTCCTATCTCTACTCCTGTCTTTGTCCCTACTTTTATCCCGACTTCTTCTGTCTCTTTCCCTACTTCTATCCCGGCTTCTATGATCTTTGTCTCGACTTCTATCTCTACTTCTCCTGTCCCTGTCTCGACTTCTCCTATCCTTGTCCCTTCTCCTAGAATCTCTATCCCTTGACCTCGACCTAGTTCTATGTCGTCTGTGGTGACGTGATCGATCACGAGATCTACTCCTGGACCTGTGACGATGTCGACTTCTGCTTCTACTTTTCCTGCGCCTGTAAAAACATTTAAGTTATATATATTATTAGCAAATGACATAAGATATTGCAAGTTTTTACATTGCAAAAGAGCTGGATGTGCAAAATTTAGTTTATACACCTATGTACAGTTTAAATGAGAGCATGTTGTTATGGGTCCTTTTAATTGCAATTTGTTGACCATCTAGAAAAATAAGCATAAATAATGAAGGGGTTCGCTGCTTACAATTAGAGGGGAAGGTAACCCCTCTTTAATATACCTGACAAGTAGACGTGAAAGTCTTCTGAGAGAAATGAATTGTGTTTTATCTCATTTACATAGTACCCATGGCAGTTTTAGTTGTACAGTAGACTCCACGTATTCGAATATCGTATAATAGAATATTAGGGATAAATGGATATGCTTGCAAAACACCAAACCATTTCTTGTGTCATTTATTAAAAAAAAAACATCTTTATTTGCATATCGGATAGGTGAATATATCGGGTATATGGTTGAGGAAATCCAGATAAAAAGTTGGCAAGAATCGTAATAATCGAATATTTTTCTATATTTTGACAGGAAGTGGAAATTTAGAGGCTCATGGTGGCTAAATATTCATTATTCACTATTGTATTTTTATTCAATAAAGAAGTTTATAAAAATGTTTGTTCATATTTATTTATTGTCACGCTTTTGCACGTAGTCTTGAGCATGTACAAGGTATAATTCTCGTCATCTCGACATGCCAATTTTGTTTTATTTCCACCAGAAAATGATATTCAATGATTCACGTGATTTCATTCTATAATCATATGTTTAAAAAATAAAATTAAGTCATTATTTCATTCCTATGGTATCTTCTTACATGTATTTATGCTAATATTGTTCATAGCGTCCTTTTCATTGTTTATGTCCGCCATTTTTATTTTACATGACATTGACAGGTAAGAAAATTAATATTTTCTAGATATGGCATGTTTTTTTCTTTTTGGTATGAAATTGAGTTGTGAAATTTGTGATTTATATGAGTCAACAACTTAAATAAAAGTTTTCTGTAAGTTTTGGAAATATTTCAGGATCATCACAAGGTAGAGTTCATCGTAAGGTCATCTATTTATATGCAATTTGTAAAAGTTACAGTAGAAACAAAAACTTCTTAACTTTTTATTTTAAAAAAATCTATAAACACGATCCTTTCAGCAGTGGCAACTATTAGACAGGGTTTTGAGTTCGGTAACATAGAGTTTGATTATCTCTACCATGTAGAAGACCAGGTATCTACACTTGTCAACAAAATGAAAAGACAGAACGTAATGACAGAATTTATTCAGTGGTGTCCTTAGAAAATGTGTTAAATGAACTGTGAAAATGAACTTTTATAATCAAGTTGTACTGACAGTGCTTATTTTGTTTTATTGCTAATGCATATAATGTAATCACTTCTTCTTTATTATTGCATTTTAATGTTATTTAATGTAATGAATAAATATTGATGGATTCATACGACATCGTTTTTTCTTACTTTAATATTAGGTTTTACTGTAGATTAAGTTTCTGAATACGTGTCCCAGGTTAATATTTATAAAACAAGAAAACAACAATGTACTCATTTAATTGATTATTTTATTTACAAAAAAAACAACAACCAAATACAAAAGAAAAAACAAACAAACAAGCAAAAAAAAAGAGAAATAAATAAAAATCCACTCAACAAAGTACACTTTTTGTATCACAGAATTAAACTATCACGTGATCTCTTACTTACCGCTAATACAATGTACATGTGTATATATGTAAACAACATGTCATGTGCAGGACTGCATTATCTCCCTTTGATAAAAATACGTCAATCGGGTTTAAGAATATCAGGGATTATCGGATATTTTCCTCTATGCAAATAAGCGAATTTGACTGTATTTTATATTTTGTTCCAGGTACCATTAAATAGCCAGTGCCTATCACCACTAACGCTGCAAGTTCGAATTCCGCTCAGGCAAGCTGTGCCTGATACAACATTAAGCGATAAAGTTTGTCAGTGACTTGCGGCAGGTCCAATGATAGTGACCGCCACGATATAACTGAAACATTTTTGAAAGTGGCATTAAACACTACAACCCTAACCCTAACATTAGATGTGACAAACTACACTGATATTTTAACAAATTTATTCTGTTAAATACTCTTTAACTTACCTGTGTTTATCTCGACTTTCTGACCTTCTCTTCCTATCCCTATCTCTATCCCTTTCTTTTTCTTTCTCCCTTTGTCTTTCCTTTTCTTTTTGTTTTTCCCTCTCCTTCTCTTTCTCCTTTTCCCTTTCCTGTTCTCGTTTTTTACGCTCTTCTCTCTCCTTTTCACGCTCTTTCTCCCTCTCCTCCCTCTCCTTGGCCAATCTGGATTCCCTTTCTTCATCCTCCTGTACTTTTTTCTAAGAAAAGAAAGAAAAGTAAAACAGTATTAACAATTCAATGAAGTCCTATGACCATTATTTACTGCGTCTAATTTTTATTTCTGAAAAAAATATACTGGTACACACTTTCCTCGCATTTTCAGTTGAATTCTCTTGAATAAAAATAACCAAGACTGGTAAAAAAAATTCTTATAAAAAATATTTGCAATATTGTACAGATTTGACAATAAAGTTGAAAGCTTCAAGAGAGGGTTCCAAATAAAATATACAATCAATTGTCATGTAAAACTACCCATTTGTTTAAAACACAGAATATAAATGAAATGGTTGAAGAAAAGTAATTCTGTGACCTTTAGGCTTTTAGTAAACCGATCGTTGATTGGTTTGGAGTTTCTGATAATAAACCCAGATTTTTTTACCGATGACATAATACTACATTTAACATAGTGGAGCATGCTCTGGTACCTCTAGAATATAATATTTAACAGATTATAACAATGAAATGTACCACCAATCAAATTAGCAAATCTTTCCTCGAGAAAGCAAAGCTAAGTTGTTGTACAGTATTAAATTCCATGTCAGGGGGGTTTGTAGTGTTTAATGCCACTTTCAAAAATATTTGTGAACTCAAGTTCTTATGTTGTATTGCTTCTCTTTGCTGGCCAATATTAAATAAATATAGGTTTTTCCCCTCTACATTTGTGTGCCTGCCCCAAGCTAGGACTTGGATTTCCAATGCCATATGTCATAATTTTTTTGTGTTCAATGTTTTGAGGTGAGAGGTGATTGTTTGTTTTGTTGATTTTGGTAGAGGAAATGTTGACCATCACTGTTTAAAACTTTCTTTTCATAAGATATTTTAGAACCACATCTCCTGCAAAAAAAAATATCCTCAGCAATTTGTTGTAACTGGTACTAATTAATTTTACCTACCTTTTTCCATTCCTCTACATAAGATCTAATTCTAGCATAGCCAGCATGCTGTTTTCCCATTAAATGTTCATCAATTCTTTGTTGTACATCTCCTACAACTAACAAAGCTCCACAAACAGTACACACTTCCATCGTTTTCTCTGGTTCATTTGACTGGTTTGCCAGTTTACTCTGAAAATAAACATAACAAATCTCTACAAACCTTTTAAATATTCAATAAAAATTAACCTACAAGGATCTTACATGTATGCTTATTTATATCTGTTTTGGACAAAATAAGATTTGAAAGATTAATTGATCAAAATGATATTCTGAAAGACTACAACCAACATTACATAACAGACTTTAAAATATGATATATACCTCTTCTAACTGTCTTCTTTCATCCCTGAGCTGGTCACATAATTTCATAACCCCTTGTGCTTCTTCTACTTTACCCTCACAGCCTAATTCTTCTGCCTAAAATGAGAAACAATGCAATTTTGTATGTATTCATTCAAGTGATGATGTAACATTACATATTTCCTTCATAAAGCTTGGGAAATGCACACTTTTTAAAAGTTTACAAACTTGCATTTAATAATAAATCGATAAAAAAAAATAATTCCACACTGTCAAAACAGTTCCAAAATTTAATCAAAAATCATTTAAACAGAAGCAAAATAGATACCCCTAACACACTTAAATGGCAATTTACTAGAAAGTGGTAGGCTTAAACTAGTATTAAACTAGAGGCTCAGTGAGGCTTAAACTAGTATTAAACTAGAGGCTCAGTGAGACAAGCCTGTGTCGCTCACCTTTCATTCTGTTATGATGAAACTTCATACAAAACCTTCCATAGGTGTTCCATTCATTTGGTTACTTGGTTTCAGAGGAGATAATTTTTTTTAGAAATCGACCAACCCGAAACAAGAATTGCCAATGGTGGCCATATTTGTTAATAGATCGGGATGAAATGACACAATATTAATAGAGGACCTTCCACAGATGCTTCTTACCAAGTTTCAATTCATTTGGCCAAGTAGTTTCAAAGGAGAAGATTTGTTAGAAATCGACCAATCAGAAACAAGAATTGATTGATTGATTTTTGGTGTTTAATGCCACTTTCAGCAATATTTCAGCTATATCATGGCGACCAGTTTTAGTGGTGGAAGAAACTGGAGAAAACTACCGACAATGAGCAAGCAACTGGTAAACTTTATCACTTGCGGCTGCGAGTCAAGTGCACCTTTTTTGTAAATTACAAAGCAGGGGGCGAACCCATGCCGTATTGATGATAGGCTTGTATGAGTGGTAAGGTAATCCAACTACCTAACTCATTGATCCACCCGGGCCCTCGAAACAAGAATTGTCTTTGGCTGCCATGTTTGTTAACGGGTTGGGACAATGACAGACGACGGACGCCAAGTGATGGCAAATACTCACTATGCCTTTGGCAAGGTGAGCTAAAAAAAAATTGAAAGACAAACTAAATAATCTGACCTGTTGTACTAAATCATTAATTCTCTCTGTTAACATGTTAATCTTCTCATCTTTCATCATATTCATGTTGTTGTTCAACTGTTTAAAAAACAAAACAGCATTAAGGTGGCAATATACAACAAGTCATTTACTATAGATTTTGCTTTAAATTTGCTTAAAGCTGGCATCATTAAGTTAACATAAAGAAACTTGAATTAAAAAAGACAACAAAAGTCAGCATGGAAGTGCACATTAGTGACGAAAAATTGAAAATTGAAAATTTGAATAAAAGCAAACAGTTTTAGTTTGAATTAACATCTGATCACCCGTCAGTTGAACATTCTTAATGTTACAACATCGAACGTGCATGTGTAAACTTCACAGTAAATATTTAGTTTATCGTATCTGATTTAGATGTTACTATATACGAGAGAAAAATCCAATTACATGTGATCAAATGAAAGTTCAAGATTATTATTGAGGAAAACAAACAGGTTTGTCTCAAAAGTTATTTAGAGACAGATTTACGTAAGGAAAAATCGAATGACAAGCTACAGTAGATTTTTTTCGAACTGGCTGCACGTGGGTGCTGCTTTCCCCGATTGTTTTTTATTAAGGCACTGACCAACTGAAAACAATCCAGATCATTCTCAGATTATTGACATTCTTTATGTTACTGCTTGTTTTCTTTTCGTTCTCAATGACAGATGGACAGGTGACAATCAATTACAATTGATTAAATAACAAATACTTACACTTCCCTGTTGGTTACTGAGAGCGAGACGTTGATGTCCTCTCTTAATTCTTCTCTCACAATCTGATACTAAACTCTGCAGGTAGCGGTGAAAATCTTCTTCATATCCCATTTTATTAAACCTGCTACTTTTTGTGTACCTAAGCAAGACAATATTTAAATAATACATCATAGAAAATAAAATAATTCTTTAAGCATGGAAATTATAAAATTCATACATACTAACAAAATTTTTCCTTTTAAATCGTGAAATATACAATCAAAAAAAAAATATTTTCAAAACTTAAATGACTTTCCATTCACACTATACCCAAGCCTAAATCAAATAAATATTTGTTTGCTCTTTCAAGATCCAAATTTTTACTAGTGGGTAGGTATAATGAATTTGTTTTTCAACCAATAAAAATATATTTTTGAGTTTAAAACTAGATGCTCACTCTAGCCTGTATCATTTACATGGTAAAAATGTCCCTTTATCATTAAAATGATCATTTATGTACAGTGTAGGTTGAACAAGGTTTGTGATTTCATGCTTAGCTGGATTGTTACAGTGTTCTCACTGAAACAACTGTCTGTGGGTAGACATGTCGCAGCTCTCGGACACATTATCCTGATTCCGAGTCAACCAGTCTTTGCTCTTTCTCCTGAATGCTGCGTGCTTAGCGAAGAAATAACATATACCAATTTTATAGTCTTTGGTTTGACTCGATCGGGGCTCGAATCCACAATCTACCGCACTCGAGGCAAGCACGCTAACCATTACACCACCGATGAATCCACAATCCACCGCACTCAAGGCGAGCACACTAACCATTACACCACTGATAAATCCACAATCCACCGCACTCGAGGCAAGCACACTAACCATTACACCACCGATGCAGTTACAATAAATATGTAATGTAAAACAAATAAAATTATATATATATAACTTACTCTTTTTTTAAGTGATCATCATGTAGCTTTTCACAAGGACCTGAAATAAATACAACCAAAATTATCACAGCCCTAAAATATTTTATTTTGACCACACTGTGACTACCATGGTATTTTATATATTTTATACTATATTTTAAATTAGCCACACTGCTTTAATATTTGTATGATGCTGTATCAGTAAGGGTGTAACGATACACTTTTTCCACAAACGATACGTATTGCGATATTTGATATGTATTACGATACGTATCACGATACGTTTTATAGGAAACTGTAACTATTCCTTCACTCGACATGGGCGCTGCCATGTTTTTTTTTTTATATAGAAGAATAGAATTGAATTTTTTTATTGCCAATTAAGGTCCCACAAGGGGAAAACAATTTAATACAACGAGGTCGCTTGCGTACTAGCGGAAACTATAAATATTTGATAAACGGAAGTTCAACACTACTTTTTTTCTTCAAAAAATGAGCATCATATCGTTTGTATCGTAAGTTGCCTCCATGTATCGTGAACCGAACCGTCCCCAAAATAATCGTGATTTCGGTACATATGGTGAATCGTTTCACCCTTATGTATCAGTAACAAGACATACCCAAAACAAGGAATTTTCTTTTAATTAACAACAGGTATTGTGTTAACAGTTATCAGAGCATGATCAGTTGGCTGCTATAATTACCAACAATTATGAAAACCAAGACAGTATATTTCTATTTCTTACCCAGATCTGCTCTGGTGTTCACAAACAGTTCATGAGGACAGAAGCCGCAAAGGAAATATTTACACACCTAAAAAACACACAAGGACATTAATAAATGTACTATTAAGATTAACAAAATGATAAAACAATGTAAACAATCTAAAAGTTCTGTTTACTAAACATTTTCGATTTATCTCACAACAAAATCTATTGCAAGACTGGCATTCATTTCTCTTGCGAATATATGTATCTGACTGAGAGAAAATTGACAAAATTATACATGATATATCCAATTTAAAAGTTGACATACAGTAATTGATAGAATTTATTTTCAAATTTTCGGAGTTTTCAAGTAAACTTGTAGTACACTCACCAATAAAATTAAGAACAATAGAATTTTATTTATTGACAAAGGGGAATGATGTTCAGGGCTAGAAATTACCTTTTTTCACCACAAGCAAAACTTTGCTAGTTAAATAAAAATCTACTAGCAAACAGACTGACCTGACTAGCAACCAAATTTAACAAAAAATGTATATTATTTTCATTGAAATATGTAACAATAAGACTAAGGTTTTATGTGTTTTATTAGATTAAGCAATTCACTGTCTCTGACTATATCGCATTGTGGAAGGCGTCCTTGACTATTAAGTAAATTGCTCCCGGACATTCTGGCTTCCATGATTTATTTCTTAAAAGAAACATGTACCCGATATGAACAAACGCGCATTAATATTTCATGGGGAATGGCCATATCATATGAAAACATACAGTGTTTTAAACAATGTTTTATTGGACAGTAATATAAAGAGCCACACACTGTACCCTCAAAAAATTCCATGTACCCCCATATTGGTGGAGTTGGGGTACATGTACCTTGAAATGAAAAAAAAACTGTGGGTATGCTGCATCACTGTGCATTTACTGAACTTTTTTCATCTCAAATAATTATATAATTATTACCAAGATAATAACTAATGACTGGCTTGTCTGTTTTATCTTTCATTATACAATGTGACAGAATAATTATTGTAAAGCCAGTAAAGGAAATATGCCCGTCTGTTAATTTTGTTTTTCTTTGCTTTTTTTCGTATGAAAATTGTATAAAAGAGATGAGTTAGAGGTAATCAAGCTGGAAACAGAGCAATAATAATTATTTGAATAAAATTATGAGATCACTTCTGTTAAAAACA
>MJUT01051999.1:411696-422588 GCA_002080005.1 Gigantidas platifrons
GTAATTTTTGTAACGTCGCAATCGTGATCAGAAAACTTTTCTTCTTTTTGACATTTCGACTGGTAACTTGAACTGTAAAAATTACAACCAGATGTTATTTTAAAAATCGGGAACCAGTATGGTTGTTCGTATTTCTCGGACAGAGACGTAAATATTCGTATTTCTCGGACAAATACCTAACTATACCGTCCTTTTTTATGAAGTCAATGTGATCTTTACCGATCATACGAGAAAACAAATTTACACGTTTGTCATAGTTCAGATACGATTCTGAACACATAATTTTTTACAACTAGCAAAATTCTGCTAGTTCTAACTTTATTCACTAGCAAAATTAAGGCAAATTGAAATTTCAACTAGCAATTTGCCTGCTTGCTAGCGTTAATTTCGAGCCCTGATGTTGTTATCTTTTGAAAATATCCCTATTTTTTTTTTTTTTAATATTCTGAGTGTTAACTTGTATATGATGCTTTTGGTATGTTGTTTTTTGAATGATTATTGAAACGTAAAGGTGTAAGAAGAGTTTGAAGATGCCAAAAGAAGTTGTGTCAATATTTTAATAAATATGAAAATTTGCCTTAAAAATAGATAGTATTTACAAGGATTTGTATAGTAGAAAGGATACGAATCTTGCATTTTCTCGCATGCGATGTTTTATGCTACAACAGAACAAAAATTAATTCATTCATTTTGAAATGCCTTGAAAATCAACCAATTACACCAAAGTTCGTGCTATACATCGTCTATATACTACACTACACAAAACAATCCTTGGATTTGCCGATATAGTTTCAATGGAAAAGTTTGTTTTATTTTTTCTGTATCACCCCTCATTC
This sequence comes from Gigantidas platifrons, assembly GCA_002080005.1. Taxonomy (NCBI): domain Eukaryota; kingdom Metazoa; phylum Mollusca; class Bivalvia; order Mytilida; family Modiolidae; genus Gigantidas; species Gigantidas platifrons. Next base: position 412,533 of record MJUT01051999.1, read on the forward strand.
ACGTAAAATATTAAAACTAGAGGTTCAGTGGGCTGAGCCTGTGTCGCTCACCTTTCATTCTGCTTTGAGGAAATTTATTACACAACCTTCCATACATGTAGATGCTTCCTACCAAGTTTCGGTTCATATGGCTAAGCAGTTTCAAAGGAAACAAGAATTGCATGTGGTGGCCATGTGTGCTAACCGATCGGGACGAAATGAGCAATCTTCAAAGAGGACATTCCATAGATGCTTCCTACCAAGTTTTGGTGGTAGCCATGTTTGTTAATGGATCTGGACAAAATGTGCAATCTTTAGAGAGGACCTTCTATAGATGCTTCCTACCAAGTTTTAGTTCATTTGGCTGAGGGGTTTCAGAGGAAAAGATTAAAACGTGAAAAGTTAATGGACGATGGACGCCAAGTGATGGCAAAAGCTCACATTGCCTTTTGGCAAGGTGAGCTAAAAAGTACAGTAGAGTTTCATATATCTAAAAACTTATTAAAAATGATAAAACAAAGAAACCAATCATGTCAAGTTTTGTTCTATATATCGAATATGCATTTATACACTTTGGTATGTCGATTTCATGTAAACAAGGAAGTTTATTGATTTCTAAATAGGCCACCCCCATTTCTGCCATTTTGACAAATGATGGTAAACAATCCTTAATAAATACAAATCGGGAGCACTGTTTTCAATAAAACTCCTTCTATTCATTGAAAAATATTTATATTATCACAAAAATGACGGCTCCGCTTCAATATTCGGTATGATGAGTGAAGAGAGGAATTTGAAATTTAAATTCAAGTCTTGACTGCCCATAATAGGCGGGATTATGAAGGTCAAAAGGGCAAATCAATTAATGTCAATTATTGATGAAATATGGGTGATACATCTACAAAAAGTTGATACTTTATTAATGATTGGTATTTAGGACAAATATTTTCACTTTATACCTGTATAATTAGGAGATTTATTGTATTTAAAAATTTCAAGGCATCGATTGGAGATTTGATGGTCGCAAATTGAGTTTACTGGCGACGTGTTAGCGGAGCCAGTAAACGGATATTTGCGACCATTAAATCAACAATTGATGCAGTGAAATTTCAAATACAATACAGTTATCTCCATTCTAATGTAATCATGTGTCTGAAACATACATCATATATGCATATTTCCGTATTATTGACAAGATGATATAAGCGGTAATTAGCTAAAATTAAAAAAAATATTTCATGCTATTTCAACCGTGGAATTGGTGAAAAACACCATTAAATCGACAATTGATGCCGTGAAATATTCAAATACAATTCAGTTATCTCCATTCAAATGTAATCATGTGTATTGCTACATTGTTGACAAGATGACGTAAGCGGCAATCGTCTAAAATATCTCATGATTTTCAACCGTGGAATTGATACCATGAAAATTACAGCATTGTCCAATCGCAAACCAGGGATATTAAACAAATACATTAGAATTATGGTTCTATAGTATATATTTACAAATACTGGTTTAAAATGTTGAAGCGATGAAAATTTCCACCATTAATCAAGGCACTTGCATCGTCAACGAATTGCACTATGGGTAATATCACTTGTTCTCGCCACACAACATACTTGCATACAATCTATGTTAAATCTTGCGAGATTCATATCCTTTCTACTATACAAATCCTTGGTATTTTACTATTTACTAACATTATATATGAATATGAACCCATATCTGTTTTATAAAGGCATCTACTTTTACAATTATAAAGACTGTACAAAGAATTAAAGGGGAAAATATAAATATGATTTTTATGAAAATCATGCAAGTTGCTATTTTAATTTTTTAGCATGTGCCCCCGGGTGCAACTTTTTACCCAAATACACCATAAAATCGTATTTATTGTATTAGTTAAAGGTTCTATATGTATTATTTTACATAAAAAAATTCAAATTTCATAAATTTGTCACAAGAGTAACCAAAATGATCAATTTTATAACTATTATAAACCGGAGGGTTTAAAACCAGGACAGGTATTTATCAGTACATTTATAGGTATAACTTTTGAACGGAATGAGATTAAAGGCTTTAACTAACAATTAGTTCATGGCACTAAGGGCCATATGGTAGTTTATGGACCGCGATGTCACCAACAAAATATTATATGGACCGAAGCGAAGCTGAGGTTCATATACTATTTTGTGGGCGACAGACCGGTCCATAAACTGCCATTTGGCCCGAAGTGCCATGACCTATTTGTTATATTATACTCAATACATGCAAATCTGTCAGATGACATGTTTTTGTTATTGTATATCTAAGTAAAAAAAATGAGTTCGGACAAAATCCGGAAGAAAACATTATATTGATCGGGCCCAGTCATATACTAAAATATTGACCGGCTGCGCCAACAAAGACAAATAGGGAAAATAAAAATGTAAAGTATAATATATTGATATAACGTTTTTAGAAAAAATATTGACATTTGATACCCTAAATCGTGGCAGGACAGTATTTTTCAATTGTGGAAATGATGATAATTTGTTACAAAATATTTGTTTTGATCACGTATAACTCTTTTACATCGAATGTCTGTCAAATAAATGTTACACCATTTTAAAGCTTATATCTCAAGGATTAATAATATGCATAGTTTATCATTTTTGGATAAATACTTTTTGAGAAATCGTGGCAGGACAGTGGACAGTTCAGCTTCAAAATTGGACATTCAGTATGTCATTTCTTAAAAGTAAAAGTCGACTATTCATTGCAAATATCGAACATTATATAAATTATGATTGATACAAATTAGAACTACGTTCTAATAGAACCCGGCTCCTTTCCTGGAAGAAGATAACTGTATAATCAAATCAAATATATTAAACTAAAGAAAGCTTTTGAGTTTTCATATTATATAGGAATGTTCGCCAATCTCATTAGTGATGTCATATTCACTAATTTGCATGTCATTAAACAAATAATTGGTTGGCAGTAAAACAATAAAGTAATTGACATGAAAGTAAGCAATTTTTAAACTTTTATAACTTTTTTATTTCCAAACCAATGTTTGTTCTGTTAATTGTTTTAGAGACTTAAGAAAATTCGTATTTTTTCTGTCAGTTTACATTTTTTAATTTTGATATGATAAATTCATAATTCTAATATGAAATAATGCATTTTTACGCTTTAAAACTAAATAAAACAAGATCGAATTTCCAATCTTTTTATTCTGAATATTTTTATCAAACCTTCGATGTGAATTAATATTATTGCTATATAATTTTCATTTCTGAAAGAATTATTAAATTATCGTAAATAACAAAATAATAATGACAATTTAAAGTTCAGCCTTCATTGAAAGACAATAGACATTTTTGACTTCCTGCCAACCACACAGGTAAATTCTCAAGCCTGTGACATCACGGCGAACATCCTTATTGAACTGATTTTGTGATTGTAAGTGACCCGACCAAGATCAGGATCGTTTGATATTGTCCGTAGAAACTGACTTATTTTGTTGAAATTCATGAAAAAATAACGATAGAGGAGCTAATAAATCATTAATTATTCATAAAACATCTCAAAATAATAGAAATAATGTAATTTGAAGCCCACCCTTTTCGTACATGTACATGATTGACAACATCGATCGTAGAAAGCAACCATTGAAGTTATACTTCTGAAAGACATTGCATAATTTGTTCAGATCATAAAGCATAAACAAAGATGACAAATGCCATGCCTGTTTTGTGTTAGCTACTATTATTTATACGATGCCGAGAACATCAGAAGACACAATAGAAGGTCACGTGACAATATATCGTATTTGGTCCGCTTATGAAAATATATGGGTGATATAATTTTATGTCATATATCTTTACTTCAGCATCGTCCCATCGGGTATCATTTTTTCTGTCTGATGGGGCCAAATTTCTATCCCTTCCCATTAACTCATCGAGCATGGAAGCAAGGACGTTCGCCGCCATTGCGAGATTGTATTGGAAATAATAATATACAAAAAACAGACTGGTTTAAGTAGCATTTCCGGAATTTGTTGTAATCACTGTATCTTCTTCTTCTGTAAGTGCAGGACTCATGGTTGAGTATAATCACATGCTTCTCTTTAATTAAAGAGAGAGAAATTCAGCAAAATTGGCCAAGAAAATACCACTGTATAAGAAAAAAAAAACACATGTGGTTTTACGTGAAATATATAGGGAAAAATCGGACAATTTAAATATCATAGGCTTGTAAGTGAATTGTCAAACTGACCTCCAATATTTTAATATTACAATTCCTGTTACAACACTACGATTATGTCTGTGTAATAGGCTTGGCAACACAAATCATTTTCATATGGGGATATTTTATCTTCAAGTCGGTCTAGCTACAAAAACATGACTTTTGAACGGAGGAATTGTTTTTTCCAACTCATTTGAAGAGGTAAACGAACCGACTCTTGTAGCAAGATATGTTTGGCTGGAACCTTTGTGGTCAAAAGATCTAAAGGAAATGAAGACAAGAGTTCGATACCCGCCGAAGTACTACCAGAATGTGATCAGAAGATGGGTATGACTAAGTAACGGAGTAACCTCCATCTTACATGAATGTAGAGAAGAGGAGTTGCAAACACCTCTCTTCTTTTAATGCAATTCTAATGGAGATATTTACCCATCATTTATCCTGTTTCACCCCCTCAACAACTTTTTACAATTTTTCATTGTTTTTAAGTGGCAGAAAATTTAGAATAGTCAAGGATTTGTCTTTTAGCCAATGTACAAAATAAAATTGCACGACAATGATTTTTTTTTTTGCATCTGTAGCAAAAATCTGAATCACATCTGCCATTGAAAAGGTAAATTACAGCCATCAAAATGCTCGTCGGTAGCTAGGACATCGGAAATAAATGTATGGATCGACTCAAATTAACAAGAGTTTTTCAGTTTAATTTAAAAAGTGTACAGGTTTTGGTTCTAAAAGGGCCATAAAAGCTTTATCACAAACAGGAGCCAATTTTCTTTGAAAAGAATCATAAATATCACAATCCCTGATTCTTATTTTCTTTGGGAAAGAAGGAAGATCCAAGCCTGTACACTTACTATGCATGCTTGCTACACTGAACGATTCCCATCAATTGACTCATTCGTAAGGTCAAGTGTTGACTTCACATGGCTAGATCTAGGGAAGGATTTACACCACTTACGTTCACCATTAGCTTAACCCGAGCAAGCCACGCAGAAAAAAAAACATGTCTATTAATAGCAAAAACATGACCTCTTAAAATCTCTCTGTGTCATGCCAAATGAGGAGTATGCAGTGACACACTAACGAAGAGACATTCGATAGGAGGAGAAGAATGATGCACAGCTTCTAAACAAAAATGTCCTAATATTTGATCGACTCTATACATTACATTCGGCATCACCACCTGGAGCTCCAAGACATACAGACGATTACTAAAATCTTAGAACAGAACACTGACATTGTTTGGACAAGGCAACATCGTCATATCCATACAAAATGAAGACTCAAAAGGAGCGAATCTCAGTCACTGGTTAGAGTCTTCATCTTGTATGGACATGAAAATGTTGACTTAATTCTTGAGTGGTTATATTCCAAGCAACTGTCTCAGAGACCAAACTATCAGGAAATCACTGGCCAAGACAGAGCAGGAAGACTCAACGAGTCAAAAGGTTGCATACTTGATATGGATATGGATACTATTATGGAATGTCAGTCTGTTTTTGAGAATCTATAAGTGAGTTTCTGACACAGTTGCATATTCCGGAGCACTCTCCTGTTTGGAACTCTCTGTAGTTTGCAATGGCACTGAAGTGCCATTTAAGTTACTTGCTAATATTCATCTACCCTCGGAAGAAGTACCCGTTACACTACCCCATCTCTAGAGTCATCATACCTTGCATTGATGAAGATATTTGAATTTCCAACATTCAACATGACCAATTTTCCTGATTTGACCATCGTTGGGTATTTAGTTAAGCGCCAATGCAACAGTAGCGCATATTTTATCTCCGAAAAATACAATGTTCCCGATGTTATTCGATCCCGAGACCTCTCGCATTGTAAGCCGATGCTCAACTAACTGAGCTGAAGGTTATACACACTAACGCAGTAAGAGCAAAGTGGCTATGAACATTCTACGGATCCAGGGGCGTAGGAACCGGATGGAGGGTGGGGCAAGGTGGCACATACCCCCACTTTGAAAAGTGTGTATATTGGGGAGGAGGGGGGGGGGGGGTCACAACTAAGCTTTAAGCGAAAATTAGGACCATTAGTATTATAGTCCATATAGGGACCGATGTTTCATTTGTATTGAATCTACATTTCAAAAGGATACACACATTTCTTTGTTTATGGTAAATATTAAATATGATTCCATGAATACATTACTATAGTTGTAGAGAAAGCTTTTATGGTAATGTTAAACTTTGGACCCCAATGATGGGGACCACAGACCCTGAAACCTTTGTTCTGATAGAAAAATACGCACCACAGTGATGCTGCACATATAATGGCATAATTTCTATTGCTGTTTTTTTCTTGGGAATAAAATTCCTGTAGATATGTATATGCTCCCCAAGTAGGTCCCATTCTAGCCACTCCTCATAGAGGATCAAATTCATTTGTATAAATCTGAATATCCTGTTTACAATGATCATATCTGCCAATTTTGGTTCTTATTGGTTCAGTAGTTGTGTAGAAGATGAAAATGTAAAAAAAAAAGTTAACCGCGTCGACGGACGACAGACGTCAAGTGATAGCTTAAAGCTCAATTGGCCTTTGGCCGTGAGCTAATTTAATATACATGAAGATCTATAATACGCTTTGATAATATTTCTAAATAAATAGAATAAAATTTAAAGAAAAACACATATTATTGGGTTTGATCGGAATTTCTTCTTAATTCATTTTAACATGCCTTTGCACTGTCGCTTGGTGCACTCTGTAACATGATGACATATTTCCTCCAACTAGTTCTCCCCTATGTTTACTTTTTAACAAATCTTTACGCCTAAAAAAATACCCACGGTCCTGGAAAATTGCTCATGTGATTCCTTTATTCAAAAACGGCGACAAATCCTTACCTTCAAATTATAGACCAGTTTCNTATTTATATATAATATATAATAAGTATTTAATATTATATATAATTATTTACTATATAATTGTGAGAAAATGCAATTAATAGTCAGAAGCACCGGCCCTTGGTGTTTTTAGCAGGTTTACTGCTTAAGGGATATGCAACATAAAGTTTCACACTGGATGTGAGATACAGGGGACAAACTAGCTGCGGAACCGTAGCTCTTATGGTCCTTGGCCAGTTTTCTGATATTTGCGGACCATAGGGCTACGGATTTCACCCTATCAAAAACTTTCGAAAATGCTCGGTGAAAAAGTTGCACCGATTTTTTGCAAATGTTTGTCATGAAATCGTGTGCGAGAACGATCAAACATATATATTTCGCTTCGTGAGATATTTATCTACAGTTGTTATGATTACGAGCTGGAAATGAATATTAATAGGTAAGTAAGTAAGTATAGAAGAATGTAGATAAATATCTAACGAAACGATACATATATGTTTGATCGTTCTCGGACCCGATTTCATGACAATAATTTGCAAAAAAGGTGCGCAAGATTTTCACCGCGCATTTTCGAAAGTTTTTGATAGGGTGAAATCCGTAGCCCTATGGTCCGCAAATATCAGAAAACTGGCCAAGGACCATAAGGGCTACGGTTCCGCAGCTAGGGACAAACCAGAACATGATCCACTAAATAATTATATGTGTGTATGTCTCATTTATCAATCATGAATGTTTGTATTGTTAATGATGCCTCGATGTGGGCCCTATGATTAGGCAATAAAATGTATTCTATAAAGTGGGTGAATTGCATCCGATATTATTATTCGATTGCTAACTGCTATACAGTTTAGTTTAAATATGTATTTTAACGAATTACAAGGCTGTGTGGATAACAAATTGTTGACAACCATTTAGAAATGCGCTACCCGATTATTTGATCAAGTAGTAACCACGGTTATCTACCTCTCGAGTCAAGCGATTTAGCCGCCATTTAAATCCTTTATATTGCCGTCACTGTCTGCTTGCTACATGTGATGTAGGTTTTCCGACATTGTGTATATATAGCCCGAAGCCATTTCTGGGAGACCCCGGCTTGTAGGCCACAAGACCCAAGACTCAAGAGACAGGTAAATAAAATCATATCGATCTATCAAAGATATATATCTATGACGAGGCTGGGTCAGGTAATGACATTGTTAAACTGTGAACTACAAAACGACAACCTCAACAGGTAACATAATGTTATTGCAGTTTGAAAAAAAACCATAATAATTTCATATTCAACTACGATTTACAAAAATTCCGTATGATTCATTCTTCTAATTATGCTATGCTAGAAATAGATTCATGTATTTTTAGTAATATACATCCTGGTACTTCGCTGATGGAGCATGGAAATTTTGAGCTATTTATTATTTAATCAGATAAGTTAAATCTATGAAGTGTTGACTTAATTTGAAGAATATTTAATGTAAGATTTCACAAGGTCATATATTTAGACGACAACAGTCAAACTAAGAAGGTATGATAATTTAAAGTCTAAGAATTAACTTTCACTTTATCATATTTACTCACAGTAATTGTAATACATTTGTTATATGGATATTTTACGGTAAGTAACAAATCGTAAACAAACATGGGACATGCAGTAAAGGTTGTTGACATCTGAACTACTGAGGTGAGTTCTCGCTCTGATGCACACACACCAAGTGTTACGGTTTCCAGACACTTGCCCAAGACCGAGATTTCCGTAATGTCTGATAGTCACGACATAGCTAAAACATTGCTGAAAGTGACGATAAACACCAATAAAATGAAAAAGTTTTAACCCTCAACAATGATCAGACTTCTGGTGTTTGTGCAAGGAAGAGGGGTGTGTTTGGTAGATGTGTTGATGGCTTGGTAAGGGGTGTGTTGCTAGGTTTTGTGGTGGCTTTGAGTTAGGGTGCGTTATTACTAAGATATGTTGGTGGCTTGATGAGAAATGTGTTTGGTGGGTGCGTTGGTAGATTTGTTGATGGCTTGGTATGGGATGTGTTGCTAGGTTTGTTGGTGACTTCAGTGCTAAGGTATGTTGGTGGCTTGGTGAGAAATGTGTTTTGTGGGTGTGTTGATGGCTTGTGCTTCTTGGTTTGGTGGTGGCTACAGTGGTGGAAAGGACCGGGTTATGATTACGACAAACGGAACATATCTGTGATCATTGTGACACAGATATTCCGTAAACGGTTAGCTATGTTATGGTGGCGATAGTAAAACGTTTGAAGTGATGACTTCAGATTAGCTACTATATAGGAACACTTGGTTCAGCAACTGGTTTGTTAGCAGCAATCCTCTGTCAAGGAAATCATGATCGGAACTAAAAATTCGAAAATAAGGAATAGACAGAGAGATATATATTGCATATGCAGGTGCTACTGGAATGTTAGATAAAGTTCATAATGGGAAAATTGAAATCGTCTCTTTTGTCGTAAAATTTCGTTCTTGATCGCATGTGGTATTTATCAGTAGCAACATTTCAAGTTTTAACTTTTGATTTATCTGTTTTTCAGAAATATTTCAAAATGAAGATGGATTGGAACCCTGTTATTATAGTATTGTCACTATGCATTTGTACAAGTTTATCTCAAAGTAAGTATGAATTCAATAGAAATATATTTTTTTGATTGTCAATGTCCCGTGTGTCATTTAGATATGTTATACAACCATGTGATGTGACAATTGTTCCCGTAGGAATTATGTCCTGTATGTCATTTAAATACGATATATACAACCATGTGACAAGTTGTTCCTGTAGGAATTATGTCCTGTATGTCATTTAGATACGATATATTGTTCCTGCAGGAATTATGTCATTTAGATAAGAATAAGAATAAGAATAAGAATATTTATTATTCCAATCAACGGGCCCACAATAGGGGCAAACAAATTGCATACATTGATTATTGTCATTGGAGGCAATTATACATATATATATATA
>MJUT01051999.1:429309-439457 GCA_002080005.1 Gigantidas platifrons
GTCTCGTGATTTAATAATCAGCGTCGGACATAATATAACACACAGACCTTAGTATAATTTAATATCCGGATACTTTTTTTATAGCAATGGAAAGTATTTTGTTATAAAATATTTACCATGACATAAAATTTAATATTAAATTCTGTCCACCGGATACAATTTCAACCGGATAAAATTATGCCTTACATAAGCAGGGTAGCCAAAAATCGGCTATAATAGAGGACATTCTATAATATTATAAATGTTATTTGTATAGGAAAAGAATCATTTGCTCCTACCAAAAGCAATCCCTGTATAGGACAAAAGATGTGTGGTGATTGTATAGCTGTTGGTAACGACTGCGCATGGTGTAGTACACGGGTAATTACATTTTTTTATACTCATTTTGAAGCACGGTAAATATTTTCAGATGTTCTTCCTCGATGACGAGTCTGCACATCCGTAGGCCTGTAGGGAGATTCGGGGTTCGTACGACCCACTTTTCCCCCTTTGAAAATCAATTACAAAAGGCTATTAAAATCAAGAATATCTGTTGAACAATGACCAAAAGACGGGATTTTGACCTCTGACCGCAAGACTACGTCACATAACGAGTTCATTGAAATATTTTGGCTGTACAATGGAAAGAATTATATCCATACAATCTCATGGCAACAACAGCTCGCATATACATTTGTATACGTCCGCCCTATATACTCTTACGAATTAGTACCAGATTGCCGAATCCCAGATTGCTGAATACCATATTGCCGAGTCCATTTTGCCGACTTTTGTTAAAAATTACAAAATTTCATAATATTATTATTGATTAAAAAAAAATATAATGATATTAATGTGTACATGTTTTATTGAAAGCAGTAATTTTTCCACGCAATTTCAATTAGAAAAACCATAATCAAATGCATACTGATTGATGAGTTGGAGATGCCGATACTCATTACTCAAACAATTGAAGATCAATGGAAATAAAATACAAATAAGTAAATTATTTATTTAGAGTTTTACTAAGTAAGAAAGAAAAAAGAAATACCGAAAATTTTCGTTAAATAGCAAATGATTTAGAGCTGATTGATGATTTCGGTAATCTAAAAATGATCTAGTACTATATATACCAACAATAGCCAAGCTTATCATAGGTGATTATGGTAGATTTTAATAAATGATCGGCAATTAACTCCAAACAAATTAGATTAATTGAAATCCTGTATAAACGTTCATCTGTCTGCCTGCACAATCATTCTTAAAAAAAAATCACCATGGATGTTCCTACCATAGTAAAGAAAGGCAGAAATCATGGTTGTCTGCAGGACTAATCCACCGTATATCCTTTTGACTTCGAGCTTGAATGCTATAATCTAAATTCCCTGGTATGTCGGACCATTTCAAAAGAAATATTTATTTAATTATTACAATTTTCCTTCATATATTAGAAGCATTATTCTACTTGCAATAACAATATTTTTCATATGTCGGCAATTTGGGAATCGGCTAATTGGACTTGGCAACTTGGGATTCGGCAATTTGGGATGCTACCTTTCGGACCCCAGCATATACAAGCTGTTGTGTGGATAAATACAGGAAAAAGTGATGAAATTAAGAAATTTTATTGAAAATAAATATTAAACCAGAAAGTTAAAAAGGGGGAGGGTAATTCCATGTCGCGAGCTCCTGTGAGTGTGAAGGCATGTTGTAATTTGTGGCTGATCAATATAACATTGGGCGTCACAAAACTTACACAATGGGTGCCACTAACCCTTCCGGAGTACCTGAGTTCACCGGTTTTTAGTGGGGTTCATGTTACTCTATCTTGAGTTTTATGTGTATGTTTTGTAGATCGTTGTTTGTACCTTTTCTTTTGGTCATTGTGTGGTCTATCCTTCGTCGATATACGGATTCTGATTACCCCTTTGGTAGCCTCAAACTCTTCTTATAGTGCCATTTCAATGTAACGTTGGGCTTTCCGCTACGTATACAACGAGAATCACATAAATCACACACCTAAGGCCTAAAATAAAATTTTATTTGTTTGGCATTACCGCCCGACCCACTGAAAAACTTGCCGCCCAAATTATTTTATTTGCGTTTCAGACAATTTTTTTTTAATTAAAAAAATCGGAATCGCGCCGGAATTTCGATTGTGTCCGTGGAGTTTGTTCCGGGCTTTATTTATTTCAAATCTCGATCGTAAAAGCGCTTGGTGTACACTGTATTGAGAGCAAACGTTTAAACGACATAGAATAGAAAATGGTCTGCTGAAACGAAAATAACGTCTAAGAGGCCGGCAGTGGAAAGCACCCCCCTATGCTGCAATGCATCAGTTAAGGGGGGATGAACATTTTATCAAAATTAAGATCTTCAGTTATTCTATGGACGAAACATGGGAGGACGTTCTGAAAGACCTTTTAGAAGACTCAAACTTCATCTTTGGTAAAGCAGACACTGTTGATGTCTGCTTGACCACAGGAATCGGAAATTTTATCAATATGATGAGAAATNCGTCATATGGGTAGTGAAGTTTCACGAACGTAGTGAGTGAAACGAACAGTAGCAACAACCAGGCTTTTCAAAATGTTTATAATATAATGAAATAAACCATACAAAGGCACAGACATTATTTCCAGAAGCACACAACACTTTTCCTTTTCAAGATATCTTTAAAAATAAAAAAGTTATGCTCCTTTGAAAAATCTTTTTTTTACACATTAAAAGACTTCATTTTCACAAATGTTTGAAAAACATGTTCCTACTCTCCCACATAGACAGTTGTACTGAATTGGGTAAAATATGCATATCGATATTCACTATTAGTCCTCAGCTTTTAACTTTAACCATTTGAAGTCTGAAAAATAAGATTAAAACCTTTTTGTTTGCAGTTCCCATTAAATCAAAAATTGAAAACTGAATTATCTCCCTTTACGAAAATTTAATTCTAGTAAAATTAGACAAATTGCTTGCTGCATTAACATACTTTTTTTTATTTTTTAACTTTATTTCCTAAAATAACAAATTTAGGGCTAATTATTATGCTTCAAGTTAATTATTTTTTAAATCTTTGCAAATAATTGTGAAAATATTTAACCTGTCAAAATCAGGACATAATGTTTCTTAGTCATCAGCTTTAACAATTATTGTAACTATATTTTAGGGAAGAAATGCTTCGTTCTACTTAAATTGTAGGCAAACAGTGCTCAATACACAAAAATCCAGCTCAAGATACTGAAAAATACCTCAAAAACTACACTAGACTATAGCAAAATTGTAAACCGGAAGATGAAAATTATCTCCCTTTGATTACCATATTCCTTGCAACCATGTAATTGGTAAGACGATACTCTTCATTTATCAACCAAGAACAGAATTAAAATCATGTTTTGATATAATGAATAGTTGACAGAATTTAAAATCTATCTAAAAATTACAAATATTAGGATGTTACTGTCAAAAATAGTCAATGACATGTTTTTTGTACTTCCATAAAGGCTTTTGTCCATTACCTTTGACTCATGATTGTAGAAAAGGGGTCGACAATTGCCTCAACATGTGTTTTTTTTAAAAAGGAGCACTTAAACGTTTTCACAAAAGCAGAACACTGTCTAATAAGCCGTACTTTCAAGCACCTTTTGAAGAACGTGTTGGGAATATGGTAAGAAATACAAAATCGAATTATCTCCCCTACACTGGTCGTTGCTACGAACAGGAATGCAACGCCGTTTTGGAGAAATCGGCTCTGGCTCTTTAAATCTCCGAAAAATTAATAAAAATTGTCAACACTCTAACCAAATAACATTTTCCTGCAATTATATGTCATTGTTCTCTTCTCTAATCCTGTCATTACCCAATTTTATCGTCTCAGTTGACAGTTCCACTTTACCGAGAAGCCATTGCGTGACGTCACATGTTCTCCCTTTATTGTTACAAAAATTTACCATTGAAAATAGTTAAAGGTAATTGTAGTTATCGTTGACCCCCTCAGTTGATGAAAATAAATAAATACGCCACAAAACTGGAACATTTTAATTTTTTGATGACTTAAACAGTATATACTTTTTGGTTTTATCGAGTTTGTTCCGTAGTCAATGTGACGTCACGCAATGGCTTCTCGGTAAAGTGGAACTGTCAACTGAGACGATAAAATTGGGTAATGACAGGATTAGAGAAGAGAACAATGACATATAATTGCAGGAAAATGTTATTTGGTTAGAGTGTTGACAATTTTTATTAATTTTTCGGAGATTTAAAGAGCCAGAGCCGATTTCTCCAAAACGGCGTTGCATTCCTGTTCGTTTCACTCACTACGTTCGTGAAACTTCACTACCCATATGACGCATTTCTCATCATATTGATAAAATTTCCGATTCCTGTGGCTTGACGTCGTCGCTTCATGGGATGGAAGCTTTTCATCCGGACATGACAGAACAAATATCTGTGGCTCTTACGTTTGATAAAACTCTTAAATATGTCAAATTCATCATTGACAAATTTTGCCCTGAATCAGAAGAGAACAAAACTAAAACATCTAGTCAAATCCAAACCGATGCATTCAAGATGATGATGACTGAAAGGAGTATATAGCTGCACGAAAGCACCAAAGCTAAAAGACCAAAATGGTCCCAGATTTACAGGTTAATAGGTTTGTACCAGTAGAGGCTAACCTGGTACAAAACATACATATTTTGACGACTAGCCTCCTGCATCATTTTGAATTTACTACCCCCCCCCCTCCACCTGTTTAACATGAATAAGATAATTTTTAAACTTTATGCAAACAGAAAAGCTATCAGCAACATATTTATAAATGTATCGTGTGTACTAGTGATGGATAAAATATCCCCCCCCCCCAACTTTTTGAGGGTTATTGAATTTATCTGTATTCATGTCGTGCATGTCCAGAACCCTGTTCATCAAACAAGCAGTACGACCCAATTTATCTATAGATTGTTGTCTGTCCTGTGACATATTTCCATTTTTAGTTTATCATACGTGTTAAATCTAGCCCTTCAAAAACTTTCACTGCGGTTTATTAGTAACGCCCATTCATGTCTGCATTTGTGTCAACTTTACAAATTTATAATATTTTGCTATGCTAATTTGGTATGGATCCTTTATCCTCAAAGCTATCATTCTCCATTTGTACAGGGAGCCGCAGTGGTCGAGCCGTTGTGGTACTTTTGCTGTGACTGCCACTTCAAGGTGTGACATCAAGCCTCGGTTCAATGGGCAGTCCCACAATTAAGGTTCAATTTTCATGTCGGACATGTTATATGGTTAATGTCAATTTCCTGCCACAGGTCCGTGGTTTCCTCTGGGTATTTTGGTTTACTCCGCCATACAACTGACCGTCTGACATGAAATTACCCATATGGTGTAGAATGTGATGTTAACCCTTATCAAACAAACATTCAGTTTGTACACACAACAATGCTGCACTGCTTTGGATGGTGATCTAGGGTCGTCATGGTTTTGAACCCTAGCAGACTCGAACAAACACACATTAAGAGATATAAAGCTTTCAAATGTAAAAGAAAAAAAATAATTTCCCTACCAACCTACCCACCTGCTGATAGTGTGGGTCGGCAATGCCAGACAAACAATATTTTAAGTGTGGCCTAAACCACATGCGTACGTGGCAAGGATGTGCAATTTGGATTTCCAGTCAATCTGGGCCACCCAATGAACAATCGTGCCAGAAAGAATGTATATACACTTCATTTATGTTGATAAAATTGACATTATTTCAGAACCTTGAGCAACTCTTTACATAGGAATCCAACATCTACCAATAGGCTCACCCACAACATAAACAGGGGCGTATGGGCCAGGGTATTAGTATTGGTATGGCAATGGAGATATATATGCCCCCCACGATAACAAAATGGAAAAAGGGGGGGGCACCACCTGTTATTTGGCAACAATTTAGAAAAAGCTATATTTTATGTCACGGTAGCAACTAAATGAGGTATAAGGGTATGCTTTGAACACAAATTAACCTTTTTTTCGCTTGACCGTTTTGAAAGCTTGCTTCTCCTGAAGTTTGCCCCTCCCCCCATTTTATGGTCCAGTCCTGGGCCTATAATTTTCTATGAAGAATTAGGTTATACAAGCAAAGTAAAATAAAGCAGTCTTATTTAAATAAGTTGGTTCTAATCAAATTTTAATTTTGTCCAATATGTTGTTTAATCATCTTGTGCATCAGTCTAGCTAGATGTTGATGAGATCACTACTAGTAGCCTCTGGCTGTATGTAATCCTCATACAATAAATAAAGAATTGAATTAAATCATTTTGTTTTATTACAGAATTATGATGCAGAGAATAAAGAAAGATGTAATTTGAAATCAGAACTTGAAAAAAATTGTCCAAGTCAAGATTTAATTTTTCCCAAAAGTGTTTTAGAAAGAATCGAGGTAAGTTTTACAAAGTATTGTATGGCCTTGAATGTATATCATAGGTTGTAACATAGTGATAGACTTACAGTCAACAGTGGTACATTTAGACCGAATAATCTGTCTCTTGTGTGTCTATATTTGTCATTATATATTTTCTTTTTATTATTTGGACATTTTTTTTTTTGACACAACAAAACTAAAAACCAACCAAAACGCAAAAAAAAAACAACAAAAAAACAACAAAAACAACAACCCTAAAAAAGCAAACACAAAGATTGTCTTGATATATTGTAGATTGATTGATTGTTGTTTAATGTCAGACAGTATTTCAGCTAAATATATGACATGAACAAATTTATAAAGGAAATATTAGGATGTATGTGAAAAAGTCAAACTGGGAAGATCCTATGGATGGATAGTTTTGATTGCTACAACAGGCAGAATGGAAAATAATAGATAAATAGGTTCAGACAATTGTGGATTGCCACAGGCAACAAAGACAATTTCTAACAAACTGTTGCTTATTAGCAGGTGCTACATGTTTCCAGTAAAGAACATGACTTTCTCAAAATACGATTCACCTCAACCTGTCCTTAAAGTGGGGTTTGTAATTTTGTGGTTGTACTAACTCTGTAGTGAAAAAACAGATTTATATACTACATGTATATTAAAATATTCCTTCAAATTCCCTTACAACATGTACCAATGATTTATATGGTAATGTATACTAGCTGTACAGACATGTTAGGTTTGTTTTGATCTAAGTTCTGATTCAAGAATTTAAAATATTTAGTAAACTGTTATAGCATGTTCTAGTTAGTTTCTCAGTGAGTAGTATTTTTTATGATCCACAAAAAATTACTGAGGAGCATATAATCAATGCAAATTGTCTGTCCGTCTGTCTGAAACATATATTACAAGTCAAGTTTGATTTTCACTATGGTGACGATGTTCATGTCATTTAACAGTAACATGACGGGTGTCAATAAAAAAGTACAATAGGAACTGCTTACTTCAAGGACACATGACGGGTGTCAATAAAATAGTACAATAGGAACTGCTTACTTCAAGGACACATGACGGGTGTCAATAAAAAAGTACAATAGGAACTGCTTACTTCAAGGACACATGACAGGTGTCAATAAAAAAGTACAATAGGAACTGCTTACTTCAAGGACACATGACCGGTGTCAATAAAAAAGTACAATAGGAACTGCTTACTTCAAGGACACATGACGGGTGTCAATAAAAAAGTACAATAGGAATTGCTTACTTCAAGGACACCTAAGTTCCCTGTTTTCTTATTTATGGGGTTCATATTGCTTAATCTTTAGTTTTCGTTTGTGGATCATTGCTGGGCCTGGGGTCCGTTGTTGAACTTGTGATTAAACTAACCAGATGATTAGCCAAAATTACATAATTAATTCCTAATCCCATATGATTAAATTTTGTTACTGAACTGAAATTTAATCAATGCATTAACTAATCATATTTAATCATTGAATTAGCTAATTATATGATTACGAATGAATCATGTAATTATGGCTAATCATATGATTAGCTTAATCACATGTTCAACAACGGCCCTTTTTTACCTTTGTATTGTCTGTCCTTCGATATACATGTAAATGCTTCTGATTTCTTCTTTGGTAACTGTTATGTTAATTGTTATATACTATTTTGGCCTACAACACAGTAATTGAAACAATATTGAATTTGATTCTTTGGTTTTGTTCTTATGTATTTCTCATCTTTATATCATATAATTATTATGCTTTCTGTAAATTTCTTCTGTAATATAAGTTCATACGATATTTTGGCATATATCATAAAGAATTATATAGCGTTGATATACTATGCGAAAATAGTACATCTACTATGCCAGTTTCACTAGGGGAAGGTTTTTCAGCTGTCTGTCAAGCTATATATATATATAGCTAGTCCGCGTGCAAGACCCAATCTGTCAATCTATCATAGTCGTCTAAACACTTTAAATTAAGTATCATTTCCGTAATAATAATTATTTATGTTACTGTTTTTTAATACTTGTTATTGTTGTTAATTAAATTTCAAACTTCAAAAATCTTTATATCTTTAAAGCCTTAAATGAAACAAAGAATATTCTCACACTTTCAAGACTATCTAATCCAATATATTAGTCACCAATATCAGGACCTCCTTTATTGTAATAGTTCTCAATATATTTTGTCTACATATAACAGTCAGCATAATAATAATAATAATAATAATAATAATGTTGTGTTAGCAATGAACCCTGACCACTATATTGGCATAGTCATTGCTAACACAACATTATTATATAAATACAAAAACCAATAGTTCACAGGAAGTACTTGACAGAGGCTTGCAGATTCAGCATGTAAATATCTTGCATCTTGTATCTTGTAAATATTGAATAAGAATTATAAATAATATGTATAAAAAAGAGATTAAAATCGCAGTACAGTGATAAATAGTAAAAAAAAAATTAAATGATTACCGGTACTAAGATTAATCTATAGTATGAAAATAATTATTTTACCGAAAACTAGTTTTTTGTTCTGTTGCTTTTCATTATTTTAGGACACACCACCACAAGATGGAACTAATGAAGATCCCATACAGCTACAACCACAAGTAATAAAACTGAAGATGAGACCAAGTAAGTTAAAAGCCACAAATATTTATAGCACAGATTATGAAGCATGTTAGTTGGTCTGGATCCCATACAGTTTCAGCCACTTTAAGTTGTCGATGAATTAACTAAAAAAAACTTTATATAAAAAAAAATGTAACCAAATTATTTTTGATGATAGGTATTTAAAACTTTCAATAATATTTCAGTTATATCTTGGTGGTGAGTGTTACTGGTGTACGAAATAGCAACATCATAAGGAAATTTAACTTGACACTATCAAAATCACAGACTGGAGTCCCAAAACACAAACCTAGGTGATGATAGAGACAGATAGCATAGGTAGATGTAATTTAGACTGGAGTCCAAAAACACAAACCTAGGTGATAATAGAGACAGACCAATAGCATAGGTAGATACAAGTTAGACTGGAGTCCAAAAACACAAACCTAGGTGATGATAGAGACAGACCAATAGCATAGGTAGATACAAGTTAGACTGGAGTCCTAAAACACAAACCTAGGTGATGATATAGACAGATAGCATAGGTAGATACAAGTTAGACTGGAGTCCCAAAACACAAACCTAGGTGATGATAGAGACAGATAGCATAGGTAGATACAAGTTAGACTGGAGTCCAAAAACACAAACCTAGGTGATAATAGAGCTAGACCAATAGCATAGGTAGATGTAAGTTCAGTTACAATGTAATCACATGGCCACAGAAGGTTTCCTCAATGTATGAAACAAAAAATGAAATTAGGAAAATCAAAAATTCCACATTTGTCTCTACATATAGTTATTATAGCGATATACATACCAGGGACTGTTGTGAACATGATCATATACATATGTTAGTTGGATTTGCAACTACCGATGCAACCAGTGCTTAGTTATCACCATTAAAGTTGGTAGTTTGATTCTTGCTTGAGTCATGGCGAAATCGATAATATTTTTCAGTGACTTGCTTGTTGCATGTTGGTGGTTTTCTCCGGTTTCCTCGACCAATAAAATTAACCTCTCAATATGACGGAAGTACTATATTGAATGTAAGGTTGAATACACAGAGCACTAACCTCATTTACATACAAGTGGTTTACTGTAACCAAGATAAATACACAGAGCACT
>MJUT01051999.1:459372-472464 GCA_002080005.1 Gigantidas platifrons
ATGTTATTTGAGCTGTAGATACAAATCCTTTTATCCTATGTTATTTGAGCTGTAGATACAAATCCTTTTATCCTGTTATTTGAGCTGTAGATACAAATCCTTTTATCCAATGTTATTTGAGCTGTAGATACAAATCCTTTAATCCTATGTTATTTGAGCTGTAGATACAAATCCTTTTATCCTATGTTATTTGAGCTGTAGATACAAATCCTTTTATCCTATGTTATTTGAGCTGTAGATACAAATCCTTTTATCCTATGTTATTTGAGCTGTAGATACAAATCCTTTTATCCTATGTTATTTGAGCTGTAGATACAAATCCTTTTATCCTGTTATTTGAGCTGTAGATACAAATCCTTTAAATCCTATGTTATTTGAGCTGTAGATACAAATCCTTTTATCCTATGTTATTTGAGCTGTAGATACAAGTCCTTTTATCCAATGTTATTTGAGCTGTAGATACAAATCCTTTTATCCTATGTTATTTGAGCTGTAGATACAAATCCTTTTATCCAATGTTATTTGAGCTGTGGATACAAATCCTTTTATCCTATGTTATTTGAGCTGTAGATACAAATCCTTTTATCCTGCTATTTGAGCTGTAGATACAAATCCTTTTATCCAATGTTATTTGAGCTGTAGATACAAATCCTTTTTGCTTTAAATTATAAGTGGTTTTTAATTGAATATCATTATTGTTTTAATGTCATTTTGTTATTAATAGAAAATCACATCCAAGGTAAAGATGAGTTCTGATGGAGCAGAGGATGTCATAATTAGATATTTCTCTAGATGTAAGAAGTAAGTATCATTTCTTTTCCATTACTATCAATAAATTGGTAAGTTTTTTTTTTTATTGAAATTCAAAAAGATGATATCAGTATGATATGAAACATATATTTGATTGCTTGAGTCTGCAATGAATGTGAAATATGAGTTGATATTTTTAAAGTGAGATTCACATTTAATTTGTCAAAAAGAAAACAAGCTTAGATTTAGTGTGGTTTCTGTGTTTCATATCATTGTAATTCGAGTGTCAACTGAATGGGAATCATACCACAAATGTCCTGCCAAACCTTATTGCATCCATATAAAACACAGACATTCAACTCTTTGCTGGTTTAAATGTATGGGGAGTTAAGCCAGACAGCATTAAAATGTAATTGATCCGACTGCTGTTTCTGTGAGAAATATTTCTGCTGCTTTTTTTTATGTGGGCAAATTTGCTGACAATAAATAATTATTTAGGTTAAAAGGTGAACACAGCATCTGATCATCATGTCTTATGGGCAGCAGTTTTTATTGCCTAGATTATAAAGGTGATATAGATGTATTAGATATGGTCGAAAAGATTTTATATTTTGCATTAGAATGGGTCACCAAAGACCACACATTAAAAAATCTTGTTGCTCGTTATGACATGCTGGCAAGGATGCAAACAAAAAATGCAAGGAGTATGATTCCGTCCCAATACAGACAGACATTAAAGTCCAGTCAGATCGATATTGGCTGAGTATTTATACATTCCACACAGCATACATACAACCATTGACTAACTCATTAGGTGTAGGGGAGATTCACAAAACTGTGAAATTATGTATATAGTGTGTATTTCTCTTGGATCCCACTAGAATGAAAATAACTGGATTTTCAGGTGGTTAAATCTAGGTTTATAATTAAAGCTAATCAGTACATTGTATGAAATAAATGCTGTTTTCTCAATGGACAATTTTTGCGAATGAGTACGAACATCATACTTGAATGTTTTATATCCTTAAAGCCTGTACTTATAGTCAAAAAGATAATATATATATGCTATGAATGTTTTATTTATTGTGGTAATTTTTTATTAGCCGAGTTGCAACGAAGGTGCACTCGGCTTATGTTTTGGTGAAAGGTGGGTGGATGGGCGGGCATATGTTAGCCTATCTTCATTAACGCGATAGCGCTTTTAGTTTTTGGCCGATCAACATAATTTTTGGTAGGAAGCATTATTACACTATTATTTAGAGTGAGGTCAAAATTCAGATTAATCTATTGTTTTTTTCTTGTAAAATCATGGTTTTTTTTTATAGAAAAAGTACATATTTTGAGAATTGCACATTTCTAGATAGAAAATTAATATTTGGTATGGGTGGAGATGCCAATGTGAAGTTGTGCATTCAACATTTTTTATCCCCGGGGCTCAACCCCACCCCACTGGGGAATCTATGAAAACAAATGTGACCGAGATCCCCACCCTAAATCATATATATTTATGATCAGGGTGACTAGGCAAATTAAATGCGTTATAGCTCAGGCCCCGGGGGTAATACCCCATCCCCTACCTGAAGTGAACTTTTCAATGGTTGAGATCCCTACCCCTAAACCATATATATTTATGATTAGGGTGACTAGGCAAATTAAATGCCTTATAGCTCATGCCCTTGGGGGTCATACCCCACGCCCTACCTGAAGTGAACTTTTTAATGGTTGAGATCCCCACCCCTAAACCATATATATTTATAATCAGGGTGAATATACAAATTTAATGCCCCAAGATTTTGACTTGCAACTCGGCTGTTACATCTCTGATAAATGCTTTCTCGATTTTTCTAGAAATTTATTTGTTACAAATGAACATTTTGAAAATTGTTTTTCAGCCTTGGTGGAGAACTCAAAGAAACAAATTTTTGTGATGGTTTGTCTGTCGGTGATACAGTGAGTGATTTATATTTACCAGAATTAAACAAAAATAAAAAGACAAATACCAACTGTTCCTATCTTTGATGACGTCAAATATCACCATGTTGCCACAATTTCTTTCATAGGGTTTCATTTTGCTCTACTTGAACACACAACTTGTACCTTGCTTCATATAATTATAATGTCCTTAAGTTAAAAAAACTAACCAGAAATTTTGTGAAAATTCATCCTAATACATGTATATTTCAGTTGTCGTTTTTCAATGAAAAAATCCATGCATTTGAAACTTTGAAACATATACCCAATATAATTGATAGTTTTGTGATTGTAGGTTACTTTTGAAATAGAAATTGATGTAAAGGAATGTCCACAAGATAGTACTGGACATAGTCGTAAATTTTATATAACACCAGTAGGGTTACCAGACAAATTAGAAGTTAGAATGGAGTTAATGTGTAAATGTGACTGTGAAAGATCGACTACACCTGTGAGTAAATAAAATCAAATTCTTCCATTTGAAGATAAAGTGGCTATTACATAAAAAGGATAATGTGACTTCTATATTATTGTCTTCATTTATATATCATGTTAATTTTTTGAAAGGAAAGTTTGAAGATTCCAAAGGGGTAAATCGAAGAATGACAGACAATATAATGGCCAAAAGAAAAAGGACAGACAAAAAAGCAAACAACGATCCACGAAATTTAACATTACTGGTACTCAGAAAATTAAAGAAATAGCAACATGAACCACACACAAAATTTGGGGGTGAATTGGATGTTCTGACAGGATACATATATATATAGTTCCTTCTTCACTAGTTGCACCAGTCATGCTACTTTGTTAAAATCTAGTGATAAGTTGTGAAAGTGGAAATTAGGGCAGCATGTAATAGAAATTTTCAGCTTTGTTTTTTTCATCTAAAACATTTATCAGATAAGATGTTTTCATTGTTTAATTAAATTGATTTAATTTGAGTTATTGTGTTTAATGCCACTTTCAGCATTATTTCAGCTATATCATGGTGACCAGTTTTAGTGGTGAAAGAAACCGGTGTAGCCGGAGATAACCACCAACCATGGACAAGTAACTGGTCAACTTTATCACTTGCGGCTTCCAGTCGAGTGCACCCGTTTTTGTAATTTACAAAGCTGGGCACGAACCCATGTCATATTGGTGATAGGCTTTTATGAGCTGTTAGGTAATCCAACTACCTAACTCATTGAGCCACCCCGGGCCCTTTGTTTAATTAGAAGACTGGAATAGATTTGTTAATAACTTTAAAAGGTCATTACTGTCATTCCCTATGTTGTTCTTATTTACTTATTTTATTATACCCCCCACAAACAAAGTTTGGGGGGGGGTATATAGGAATCGCCCTGTCCGTCCGTCCATGTACCTTGTAAGCGCAACTCCTCCTAAACGGCTTATTGGATTTTTGTGAATCTTTATACAGTTGTGGTACACTACCTGCAGATGTGCATGAAGAAATATGGTCGCTGTCCAAAATTTGGAAGGGGAGATAATTCAACTTATACTTTCACGAAAAGTGGGGGGGACATGTACCTTGTCAGCGCAACTCCTCCTAAACAGCTTATTGGATTTTTATGAAACTTTACACACTTGTAGTACACTACCTGCAGATGTGCATGAAGGAATATGGTTGCTGTCTAAAATTTAAAAGGGGAGATAATTCAACTTATACTTTCACGAAAGGGGGAGGGGCACATACCTTGTAGGCGCAACTCCTCCTAAACGGCTTATTGTATTTTTATGAAACTTTACACACTTGTAGTACACTACCTGCAGATGTGCATGAAGGAATATGGTTGCTGTCCAAAATTTAAATGGGGAGATAATTCAACTTATACTTTCACGAAAATGGGGAGGGGGCATGTACCTTGTAAGCACAAATCCTACTAAACTGCAAGTGGGGGTATCACTCAGTGAGGTCACTCACAGTTCTAGTTTCAAATGTGTGCAGACATTTTTTTATTGTAGTGTGTTGGCCAAGCCAGTGAACTGTCATGTGTTTGGGTTATTGGCAGTCCCAGATTTACCATTATGCTTAGGTGTGCTTAAGCACAGGGCCCCATTGGCAATGGATTTTTACTTATGTGGTGCAATTTTAAATGTGAAGGTGTTCTGTTTCGGAGCGATTCCAGACATAATGTTAATAGTCTGATAGTCTATGGGAGTGTGCCACAAAGGACTACCAGGTCTACCTTCTTCAAATGCCTCATAACTTATCTAGCACAGGGCCTCATTTGTCCTAAATCCGACACTTATTGATTATGTATCTGTTTCTACTATTTTTCAATTGTATTTTGGAACTTCTCTAAGGATGTAATATTTTGTATATGGAGGCAGTGTGGCTCTCTCCACACATTCCAATCACCTCTACCACAGCACATGATTTAGATAGAGTTATGGGTTAGGGTGTTTAACACTGCTTTCAACAATATATCAGTTATATCGTGGTGGTAAGTTTTAATGGTGGAGGAAACTGGAGTACCTTGAGAAAACCACCGACTTGTTCAAGTCAATGACAAACTTTATCACATAATGTACACCTCGCCTGAGTGGGATTTGAACTCACCATGTTAGTGGTGATAGGTACTGATTGCATAGATAGTTGTAAATCCAACTACCATATGATTACGATCTATTATTTAGATAACCCATTATGGCTAACAGAGGGATATTTATCTTGGTAATATATACCGTAATAAACCAATAAATGGTAAGATCACATGTTGAATCTTGAACTCTTTTGTTACAGAAAGATCCATATTGTGCTAATCATGGTACACTGATCTGTGGAACTTGTGATTGTGAGGATAAATATTTTGGTAAAACTTGTAACTGCTTCACTGGAAATGGAACCCAAAAAGAAACAGAGAAAAAGTGTAAAGCGTAAGTATATGTGAAATGCAGGTTAGACTTGGTATTTGTTAATTCGCTTCTATGGTTCAAAATTCTTAGAATACAGTATTCATTTATAATTTCCAGAATAACTAGATAGTATTCTGAATTTATTAGTATTCGTTGGCTACCTGTTGTCCTAGTTTTTTGTAGCTACCACCAAATTACCGCTGCCTCCATCAATACATCCGATTTCAGATATATTGAATATAAATATTGCTGAAAGTGGTGTTAAATAATAACATAATCTACCTTTCAGGCCAGATTCTTCACTTATTTGTTCTGGACGAGGTGAATGTGTTTGTGGTACCTGTGAGTGTAATTTTCGGCGTAGGAACAGTGAAGAGAAATACAGTGGTAAATGGTGCCAGTGTGACGATTACAGTTGTCCTTTTTACTATGGTGCTCTCTGTGGAGGTTCGTAATCTCATAATAGTTATATGTGAATAGAATTAAAATTTTGTGGTGTTACCGTATTACAATGTTATAATCTTTCGAGAAACTGGTACATTTTTGGACTTCTGATTTATAATAACTCAATTGCTGTTCAGAATAAACAATGCCCAAGTGTTTTTTCTAATTTGCTGTATCATGATTTTATTTGTTTTCATGGAATTGACAAGCTAGATAAAAAGGGAAAGAACTATAAGGGGAGGGGTGGAATCGGAGTTAAAAAAAAAGAATTTTAAAACATTGAAATTGTTCTATTCCTCTGTTTTCATCTTGTTTAAAACAAAATGATTTCTGACAGAGATTTACGACACGAAAATACAACTGGTAGCATGACCATAGGGATTAGGATCTTCTGCTCCATCAATGGCACCAGCATGAAATTCTGTTTCACCAAGGAAAACGTCTTAGCTAACCCGACCCAGTTGTTCGTCCTTCCATCGTCACTAACATTTCACATTTTGATTATCTCTTTTGAAACTACTGGGGC
This sequence comes from Gigantidas platifrons, assembly GCA_002080005.1. NCBI lineage: Eukaryota > Metazoa > Mollusca > Bivalvia > Mytilida > Modiolidae > Gigantidas > Gigantidas platifrons. Next base: position 465,923 of record MJUT01051999.1, read on the forward strand.
TATTTGAAGCATATTTTTCAGGAATAACGACATATGTTGTCCTCTAGAAAAATGCCTCATTTTGTCTTAATCTTGGACAAAAACAGGACCATCCTTGTCAACCCTTTGTTTCTCATTGGCTACAATTCTTCTCAGAAACTACAAGTCAAAATGATTTGTAGCTTAGTGCAAATGATGTTATTATCAGTTCTTCTACTATAATTCCTCATTTCATTTTGAACCAGAAATACACATAGCTGCTATGAACCATTGTATATCTGATTTATTGACACTTTAGAAACCTCAGAAAGACAAATCCAAATGAATTTCGAATTAGTATAAATGATGTGTGTATATGAGGCCCCCTAAACAGATTCTTCATTTCATGATGATTAGCCAAAAATAGTTTTCTAATGAGCATCTTTGGGGCTATTGCATTTTTTTCTTTCCTAAATATATCACATTATTAGTCTTTGTCATCTGTCTATAATATGTAAATCAAATTTCAATCTAAGCAACTCCCTCCCCCCNCCCCCCCTCAATAGAAGCATGTACTTCAAAAGTTAATGGGATAGTCCTATTTTAAACCAGAAACATCCGATCAACCTGATCGGGAGACATGCACATTAAAATGTCATTATTTATAGTAAAGTGGGCTGGGAGTTACTGATAAACAACAGCTGATAATGGTAAACATAAGCACAATGACATGGATGAGGATTCTTACGTAAATATATAAACACAACATCAAACGCATAAAATTAGATTTCTAAATTTTCATACTTTTAAAAAATGTTACGTCTTTAAGGTGGGGTTTTTTTCCGTCTCAGTTGTAGCAAATATTTAATTAATGATACAACATTTTTAGGTGCTGGTCATGGATTATGTAATTGTAATAAATGTCAATGTACACCAAACTATAATGGAGAGAACTGTGGTTGTTCTACAAAAACAGATGCCTGTATTGCCTCAGATGGGGTAAGCTTACTCTTGTGACTAACATCGTAATTGCGATAACATATTTTTGTTGTTGTTGGAGAAATTTTTTACTTCAAATTATGTTATTTAATTTCTATCAACTTGTCAGCAATATATTAGAGAATGGATTAGAAGAAATTGTATATATATTTGCTGTGGAAAAACGAAGAGTTTAAGAGCGATTGAGTGATTGTTGTTTACTGCCAAGTCCAGCAATTGTTCAGCTATGTCATGGCGAGAACAAGTTAATTTTCAATGAGATGATGATGAGGTCCACTTTGTACCAGACTAACACGCTTAGTTGGATTTTTATAGTGCTAGCTCACTGAAACAACAGTCAGCGGGTAGACAAGTCGCCCCACTTTGACAAATTATCCTGATTCCAAGCCAGCCATCTTTGCTCTTTCTCCTTAATGCTGTGTGCTTAACATAGAAACAACAAATACCAATTTTATAGTTTTTGGTTTGACCTGATCTGGGCTCGATCCCATGAGTACGAGTTTAAGATGTTGGACACCTAAAACAGACATTTTAACTATTATATAGTAATAAAGACTGATACAAATTTTAACACTATTATGTACAAGTTCGAAAATGGTATTTCATTTTTCAGTCTATGTGTGGAGGTAAAGACAGAGGAGAGTGCAAATGTAACAAATGTGTCTGTCTGCCAGGATCAGAGTACCAGGGACTTTTATGTGAAGATTGTAAGGTATGAATAGGAACATTTTCGTATTAATTTGCATATTTCTTGAATTTGGAATTGTCCAGAGCTACAATTAGACAATTTGTAGTTATTATATCTTATATCATAATATATATGTTTGATGTTTAGGTATATTGTATGGTAGTTGGATTTTCATCTACCTGTGCAATCATAGCTTATCACCACTAACGTTGTGAGTTCAAACCCCGGTCATGACGAGGTGTACTCGATACAACATTAAGTAATAAAGTTTGTCAGTGACTTGCGACAGATCGGTTGTTATCTCTGGGAACACTGGTTTCCTCTACCAATAAAACTGACCGCCACGATGTAATTGAAATATTCTTGAAAGTGGCATTAAACACTATACCCCCCCCCCCACATTTATCATTACATGGATTATTTGAATATGTAGTAATTAGGAAATATCTGTTTTGTATTTTAAGCTTTGCAGACGTAAATCGTCGGTTTTACTGTCGCAAATTGAGGTGTCCTTAAGTTTTACTATTTCATAAATACCTTTCTGTACATGTATTAAGCTGAAAATAAACTGCATTACTTAATGGATATATTTCAGTATTTTGTGATGTGTGGTTAAAATATATTTTCGCATTGTCAGATGATGTGTCGTTAAGCAGTACTACATAACAAATTTGTTTCAATATTGTCAGGGTGGTGTAATTGTTAACGTGATCATCTCGAGTGTGGTAGATCGTGAGTACAAGTCCCTGTCGGGTCAAACCAAAGACTATGAAATTGGTATTTGTTGCTTATCCGCTTAGCACACAGCATTAAAGAGTAAGAGAAAGGCTGGCTAGCTTGGAATTGAGGTAATGTGTGAGAGTGTTGGTCTATTACAAAGTAGACATCATCATCATTTCATTGAAAATTAACTTGTTCTCACCGTGGTATAGCTGAAAAATGGCTCATTTGACTTTAAGCAACAATCACTCGCTCAATTTAGCCAAATGATATTTCAGAATGTTGCACTATTTAACAATTATATTTCAGTATTGTCAGATGGTGTGTCGTCGGCACAAGGAATGTGTACAGTGTGTAGCATATGGTACTGGTAAGAAGAAAGACAGTTGTTACGAGTGTAAAGCTAATTATATTACAGTTCAGGATGTAATACCAGGTAATTAATTATTTCAGTACATTGTCCTTTTTACCCTATATGACTTTCATCCATCATGAAGGATTACATATGTTTAATTGAATATCAATTTCTCAAAGTTTTAAGAGTGACGATCTGAATTCATAAATAACAATTGACAGTTTGATGGAAGTAACGTGATGGTGCTCACGAGAGGCTTGATATCGTGTTATCAGAGTTTTGCCCCGATATCTGCCCATGGGCTGATATCGCTGTGGCACTTTCGGTGTTTACATATGGGCAAAATTGACGTTATTACTTATAAATATGTGATAATGTGAGATAAAGCACATGTTTACATGTTGTGTATTTATTTCAGATGGTTACAGCAGTTGTGTGTTTAAAGACGATGATGAGTGTATCTTCTACTATGGATATAATTATGATAAAAACAATCAACTGAAAATCGTTGTTCAACGAACAATAGGTAAAGTTCAATTTATATGTTACATTAAGAATATTGAGGTACTCATAAAGCATGTATTAAGTATTTATGTCTTAGGTATGATGATATTGTGTCAAATTATATAAATAATAAAATGAAAAAAAAAAAAAATACCACACTGTTGAAACAGTTTGAAAATACAATAGAAATATCATAGGAAGAGACAAAATTGATACCCTTACCACACATATACATGCCTCTCACTTTCCTGGCTTGGTACAAGCACTTCAATAGGAAGTGGCAGGGTCAAACTAGTTTTATGGCCACAAACCTCCTTTCTTAGTGAAATGATGCAATCATGCAAGTGTTTTCCACGAGTATGATATAGCTGAAATATTACTGAAAGTGGCATTAAACACCAAAAAATCAATCAATCCATGTGTGGGTAAATGTCAACCTTTATGTATAACTGGGTGAGTGTTGGTGATGTAAAGAACGAGTCCTTATCTTGAACTTTATGCATGAGTCCTTATCTTGAACTTTATGCATAATATAATTAATATCTGTGACACTGAGATTGTCATATGAATAATATTAATTAGTTCTGTAAAAGATGGCAGACGACCTTAACTAACATTTGAACTACCGGTACTAATTAAAATAAATCTTTTGTTTTTTTTAGGGGAATTACTTTTCTGGACATTTTATTACAATTGCTATTTCTTTACAGGGGCAGTTGTGGGCATGATCGTATGGTAGTTGGATTTTTAAAACTTTCTGTGCAATTAGTGCCTATCACCACTAAAGTTGTGAGTTAAAACCCTGTTCATGGCGAGGTGTACTCGATACAACATTGTATGATAAAGTTTGTCAGTGACTTGCAGCAGGTCTGTGGTTTTCTCCAGGTACTCTGGTTTTCTCCACCAATAATACTGACCACCATGATAAGTGAAATATTGTTGAAAGTGACATTAAACGCCATAAACCAAACCTATTTCTTGACATATAGAATCAATTCAAATCATATTTCATTGATAATCAGATTGTGTTATTTTTAAATGGCTCAAGTACAGTTATTTTTTTAATAGAAATAACGTACTCTAATTTAACCTAATTTATTTATATAACAGAATGTCCTACTAAAGTGAACGTGGTAGGGATTGTTGTTGGTGTAGTAGTAAGCATTGTTGTGATTGGTCTGGCTATTCTCATCATATGGAAAGTCTACTTTACAATCAAAGATAAGAGAGAACTCGCAGAGCTGATCAGGGAAACGAAAGATCCAAAGTGGGAAATAGTAAGTTGTTAATTATTGATCTTGATAAATAAACATTAGAGAATACCAAAGGGGCAATCCAGAGAAACTGGCAACATAGGGTATGATATGTGGAAATCGTAACGGACATTACAACACGGAACTCAGAACGTACTATAGGACAACACAAAAAAAAACTACAAAGATGAGCAACACGAACCCCACCAAAAAATCGGGGGTGAATTCAGGTACCTGTGAAGGGTAAGCAGTTCCTGCTTCTTATAAGACACTGAAAGAATTATATAACGTATGGTAGTCATGGAGATCTTTGAAGAAGGGACAATCCGAAATACGAAATGTCAACAGTTCAATGAGATCTTTTGAGTCAAGTATGGTGTCCCGCACATGAAATAGTGCATGTATGGCATAAGATCAAGAATTTTTAAATCTTTCCTTTCCTCTTTCATTAACAATGGTATAATAATGGTCACAATATCAAAATGTTATCAGGACGGGAAAATACTTATTTTGATCCCATAAAATAAAATCCATCTTATGATGAGGTCGTTCTTGTTGATGGCATTTCATGAAAAAATATCATGACAGGAAAATATTTATTTTGATCCCATAAAATAAAATATAATTTATGATAAGGTCATTCTTGTTGATGCCATTTCATTTGAAGATATACTTATTTGAAACCATGAACTATCTCACATGGGAAAAGGGTACATCATAGTAAATATTCTGCTTCAATTATTTTCTGATGAAGTAAAACACATGTTTTCCCTTTGAAATTAAATGATAAATTATATTCTATATTCCAGGGAGAGAATCCAGTATATAAATCACCTAGAACTACTTACAAAAATCCAACATATGCTGGAAAATAATAAAGAGAACCTACAATTAAAAGAAATTTTTATCAAATTTTATTAGCAGGTATTATTGCAAGTTGTGAAAAAATATCCAAGTTGTATTGTTAATGTTAGCATTGATTTCTTCCATTGATATATCCTCCAGAGCTGGAAATTAAAGAGACCACAGATACAGCTTCGTCCGCATCATTTTTGGACTTTTTTATAAATTTTCATAAATTTTCCAAATATAAAATTAATCTTCTGGTTCTCAGACAATTTATTTTTGAAAAATGGCAAGGTAGGTAGGGAGTTTAGTTTTGTAGTTTATAGCTTTAGAAAAAATGGCAAGGGATTTCCAGTGTTGGAGTTTATTTCGGTCAAAACATATTTAGTTCTAAACCAATTGGATTTTTTCCTTCCAAGCCCTGAATTCCCTCCATTTCTCCGGTAAAGACAGTGACACATTTACATAATTCTTCCACTGAATCGCTCGAGTCAGTCACAGGCAAAATTGTCCAAGGAACCACTTGTTTTGAATCAATATGCACCGAAAGACTGACGAGAATCGCCGTCATGCTTTCTAGTTTTACTTTCGTTTTTGTTTGATCAATCTGGGTTGGGGAGACGCTTGAAAAGTACGTATTGGCACCAAATTTCAAAGTTTATTTTCGAGAAAAAAAAATCCGGGACGGCGGCGATTTTTTTCTGGAAAGCAAATAAATACGTTTCATCGGTGGGATTTTGGGGGGGCGGCGGTGTCTGAGAACCAGAAGATTAATTTTAGATGGCCTAATATACCAGCTTCTCCTGCATATGGTGTTTACATCTCGCAATTGATTCGTTATGCAAGGGCCAGTAGCAATTATTCTGATTTCTTGAAACATCATCTTTATCTGAGAAACAGGCTACTGGACAAGGGCTATAAAAAGATTCGCCTTATTCGATCTCTTAAAAAGTTTATATTCCGATACCAAGATCTTGTCAAAATATATTCTGTCTCTGCAGAGACGATGGTGAACGGTGGATTTTCATATAGTGAAAATGTATAAAGATAAGGATTTAGTATACATGGTTTAAGCGGGGAGTCAACTACAATGTCAAAGATATTTTTTGTGAATGGGTGACGTAAAAATGTTTTTGACATTTACTTTCGTAATTAAAATACTTCAAAGGACTCATAGTTATTGATGGAGATGGTTCACGAGAAATATTCTACCCTCCTA
>MJUT01051999.1:486401-502724 GCA_002080005.1 Gigantidas platifrons
AAAAAAAAAAAAAAAAAAAAAACAACACACACACACACACACAAAATAAATAAATAAAGATTCTTGCTATACATATTTTTTCCTGGTAGTCCGTTTTGGTTATGGTCCGATTTGGTGTAGTCCGTTTTGGTACTGGTCCGATTTGGTTATGGGATGAAATGTCATGTAGTCAGATTATCATTTACAAGCATTTCCGTGACGTCATATTTACACGCGGTGGTGGAATCCTAAGTATTGCCCACTAATATTGTGTCATAAAACGCATATCTGTGTAATAATTATTTCTGATTTAAAACATCCAAGTAATTAACGATGGCTTCTGAAAACGGCCACAATAACGCTCCGGATTCCTGGGACCAAGATGATCAAGAAGACTCCGCCTCTGGACTGTCAAAAGGTCTGAATGCAAATGCGCCTGCTTTTGTTCCTGGAAAAAACCCATATGCCACAGAATTTGTGCCGACTTTTGGAAGTAAGACTAATCAAGGTGATTTATTTGTATAGTATGTATTTTGATGGAACAAAATAAATCTTTCTGAAACAAAATTGTCATTGTGTGACTAATAATATGGATCCATTTTGTATTTTGACTTCATTTCTTCTCCTCCATCTATCATTCCTTACATTAACTGCCCTCAAAGTAGTTTTTAATTGAAATCGACCATTGGACACCAGAAATAACAATATTGGTGTCAATTCAAAATTTTAGTGGCCAGGTAATAATTTCAGGGTGTCTGATTTTTTTTTTTTTTTTTTTAAGACTAAGACTATTTATTGGAAAATCAATAATACATTGACGACTTCCACATACAATGTCAAGATATTATATCTAAACAATGGAATTAAAACATACCACAAGAGATAAAATACCTAAACATGGTTATAAAAAATGTACAGATACACATATTATAATAAAGATGACAAAGCAGACTGAATATAACTGCAAATAAATTTTGTTTCATATACATTTGATGGATTCATTAATTTCTTGAATAATTGGGAGGTCTCATCACTTGAGGATTCATTACAATCTTGGTTTAAATTAAGATCAGAGAATAATTTTCTTCTTAGCTGATCATGTTTTGAGCAAAACAAAACAAAATGTTTTTCATCTGAAAAGTATTTTTTCAAGAGTAACAACCTTTTTTTACGAAAATTATTTTGTGTGCTCAAACACTCCTTCATTAATTATGAAAAGAATAAAATCTTATAATGAACAATTCAACCAATATCAACAAAATGAACAATTATTGAACAAAAATAGTCGAAATGAAGAACACTACATTGTACATATGTCAATGGATACAATGTATCCAGATCCTGGCTCAAGACATTGACAAAAAGTGGCAGGGTTGAAGCATTAATGGGATCAGAACCCTCTCCTTTTACTTATTTATATTCTTGTGTTAACTATTTTATTCAGTGGTCAATTATCGATGCTACACCAATGAGGGTATGCAAAGTTAAGGATTTGTCTTTCCTTTAGAAAAGGCATCTGTCATATTGGTTGAACTTGAGGACAATGAGAGTCGTATTCCTTAATTTTCAGTCCTTCCTCGTTAATCCATATAATTATTCCGGAGTGGATATGTGTCAAAAGCGACCAGAATCTAACATTTATTAATATGATCAAAAGCCAAGATTGAGAATGCTGGATCGAATATGCCTACATGTATGACTTCGAGTACAACACTGTAGCTGTAGGCATACTTGACCCTAGCATTTTCTATCTTAAATTTTGATCCCTCACACAAGTTTTACAGGCACATGCCACATGTGCTCCAACTAGTCGCATGTAAATGGCAGTATAGTTCCTTTATTCTTCATGAAACTTGTTAATATTGTAGAAGTTCGATTGTCATTTGTCAAAGTTAACAACAAAAAGTTTCAGATATACACTTGAATTAATTGTACAATAAATCGCAATTGAGATAACATGCAGTGTGAAGGACACTTGATACTACAATATGAATTAGTCATACATTCAAGCACTCAGATGATCATTAAAGGAATTGAATGTTAAATAAGGTCAGACATGGGTAAAGAATCCTGAATGCTAATTGCCAAAGTGGCGACCAACAGTGATTTTTAGATCACTTAGTGGCTTTTTAAGTCACCAAGGCAGCAGTTTTAGTAGGCTAAATTGAGGGCTGATTAAACACAATTGTTACATTGTATGTATATTGGGAAGTGAATCTAGTGCCTAGTCACTACTAGTGATCAAAAGCAATGAAGCCACCCTATAAAACATTTTGACCTGTGAAAACTTTTTAGACATGTTCCTTTGAGTAAACAAAATTTTTAGCAACTGATAAGCTTTTGTGTCACATCTTTTCACAATAATGTAAACCTAATCCATTTTAAAGTGCTTTGAAAGTGTTTATTGCTTAGCACGGTCTAAAAAACAAGGGGTGGTCGTGATCCTACAGTAGTTGGATTTACAAGTACCTACAATGTATGCAATCAGCGTCTATCACCACTAATGTTGTGAGTTTGAACCCCTCTCAGGCAAGGTGTAATCGATACAACATTATGTGATACAGTTTGCAGTGACTTGCGGCAGGTCGGTGGTTTTCTTTGGGTAGTCCGGTTTCCTCCATCAATAAAACTGACCACCATGATATAACTGAAATATTGTTGAAAGAGATGTTAAACACCATAACCCTAACCCTCTAAATGACAGGACCTTCCTGAAACTGAAAGGTCCAGGAACTTTCACTTTAAGAAATAATTTTGAACCCCTCAGGCCTGTTATAATATGTAATGATACATACATTTTGTGTATTTGATTTGCTTATCATTACAGCTGATGACAAACCTACACCACAAACAGAAGAAAATGTAAACACAAATAATGAAGGTATGTACCTCCAAATTAATATTGCTGATAACTTTATAGGAATAATCAGATTTTCTTCTGCAAATGAACCGCATCGGTGGTGTAATGGATAGCTTGCTCGCCTCGAGTGCGGTAGATCTTGGGTTTGAGTCCCTGTCGGGTCAAACCAAAGACTATAAAATTAGTATTAAGGAGTAAAAGCAGACGAGTTGGCTTGGAATAAGAATAGTGTCCGATTGGAGCGACATTTCTACCCACAGACTTGTTTCAGTGAGCTAGCACTATAAAAAGCCAACTCAGCGTGTTGGTCTAGTACAAAGCGGACATTATTATTTCATTGAATGTAACTTGTTCTCGCTATGATATAGCTGAAAAATTGCTCATTTGGCGTTAAGCAATAATCACACTCATTCTTCTGCAAATGTTTGTTTTTTGTGGTGATCAAATGTTCAGATAGTTAATATAACAAAATTAAATCCAGCAAAATGAAGCACGATTGGTCTTTTATTGTCTCTTAAAAACCAAATGCAAATGTTATATCTATTTGATCTTCTCCTAATGACTTTTCATCTTTTTTTGACATGTTTGATGTATTTTTCTTTGAATTGATTGTTTAATTATTTTCAGTTATATTCCTTAAAGCATTCCCTGCCGATGTTTTCAGTCAGATTTTACTTTGTTAATGCTTATGGTTTCCAAGATTATAAGGAAATAACACTTGTAATAGTAAGATGAGACAGTGGGCCCAGTAAATTACCATCTTTAGTGTATTGCTGTGTCTAGCAATATACTGTATCCACACTTGCTTTTAATATAGTATACAGTTGTTCAATTTTCGGATGTTGACATGCTGCAGTCATATAATACTGCACTTGGTATAGCCCTTGATTGCACTCTGGTATCTTGTGTTCAATGTCTGGGCTTGTTTGGTGGCATACTTGATTTAAGGTAAAATTATGTATCGAATCTTGTTGTTTCTTTAGGTAGGTGTATCGTTTCAACCCTACTGGACTAGAACAATTATTATTGTTTGTTTATCATCATGGTCTTGGAAATATTTTGGCCATACAATGTATTGTGATAACAAGTAGAACAAGTTTACACACCACATCTGTTGTATTCATTTACATGTTTATTCATGTGGAAAGAAAACTGCTGAAATCTAAGAATCCTTTTTATAGTTTAAAAATATTAAAAAATATATTGTTTTTCTATATGTAGGGCTTGAAATTTTTGAGACATGTTTAATATCTTTTTTAGAAACAGTTCCTGTAGCTGGTGACTGGGAGCAAGAATCACAGAAAAATGAAACAGAAGAGGTAAATGTGAAAGACAACGATGACGGAGGTGGTGTAGACGACAATGAAGAAGAGGAAGAGGAGGAGGAAGAAGATGAAGATGAAGAGGGAACAACTCCTGTTGTCAAACCAAAGTATAAACCTCAAGTTGAGGAAACGGGTGAAAAAAAGGATCATGTCAATGTAGTATTCATCGGTCATGTAGGTTAGTCAGATATAAGTATATGTCTTGTTTATTTATTGGTTTCTCTAATGTTTATTCAAATACAGTGTTTCCAAAGGTAAATTGAAGTTGAATGGACATTTGGTCCAGTAAAGGAGTATGAATATCTGGACCCAGCATCAAGTTTACAGGACTATCACATACTCCAGATGTAGTGCTCAGATTCCTACTGGTCATTTCGTCCAGTAATGAATAACCCTTTACTGGACATTGCCACATGTCCTACAAACCTTGAGAATGACTGCAAATAAATATCATGATTATTTGCAGGTTGTTTTTTTTTTATAAAGTTTCATTTTAAGTAATGACATTTTTATTTGATGGCAGATCATATCATTGGTGTAATGGTTAGCATGCTCACACAAATTGCAGGGATAATATGGATTAGAGTCTTATTTGGATCAGACAAAAGACTAAGATTGGTATTTGCTGCTTCTTCACATAGCATTTCATGGAGCATTAATGAGTAAGAGCAAAGACTGGTTGGCTTGGAATCAGGATAATGTATCCTAGTGGAGTGACATGTCTATCTGTTGACTGTTGTCTGGGTGGGCTAGCGCTATAAAAATCCAACTAAGCATGTTGGTCTGGTACAAAGAGGACCTCATCATCTCATTAAAATGTAACTTGTTCTCACCATGATATAGCTGATAAATTGCTCACTTGGCACTAAACAGCAAATACACACTTGCTCATTTTATGTAGTGGAATTGTTGGTTTTTGTGAATTAATAATTTGTATCTATTTGACAGCAGTAAAAAAGATTTATGCATTTTTCAGATGCTGGGAAATCAACCATTGGAGGACATTTGATGTAAGTTAATAGTAGTTTGTTAGATATTATTCTTCTGTTCGTCAATGTGAAGACGAAGACAGAGTTTAGTGCTACTAGTAGTCCAAATGACCCTCACATTTTTGTATGGTTGCATTTGAATAAAAAATATGTTCAGAGTAAGCAGATAGACTGGTATATAGCTTTCTAACAGACTGGGCCCCACTACTGGTAACCATAGTAAAATGATAAGATTTATCCCTCTTTATGCAAAAAAGTTTGCTGTCAATATGGAATTATGGAATTTAACAGTCCAAAAATTGTTAAATTCAACCTCACATGTTACATGCTAATACAGTTAACGAAGGCCAGGAATATATATTTTACATGGGATAACTCCAATGTAAGTCAAAGTTAAACTTCTTTCTATGGAAATATCAGCCTACAGTCTTGTTTGATTGACATTTGCAGGTGATAGTTCAGACTCAATAATCTGATTTGGTATGCACACAACGTAATCTAAAAACGCACGTGTGGAAAATAATAAAAACCTGAAAACCTAAGAAACTTGATTGTCAAATAGAACTAATTACTTGTTACTAGAAAAATAATAATTTAGTTATATTTATGAAAATGATGTACTTCATATGTGAAAATATGGCACTGAAAACAAGAAAATTCTTACCATAGTATTTTAATTTGTTGAATGTTCATTGAAAGGTTAATTGTAGATTGATTTATTGATTGCAGGTTGAATGAGTTCAACAATATATAAGACAAATTGACTTTTTTTTCTATGTATAATATTGCATTTTTACAGAATAAGTTTGTTTACCATTAATCATTCTTGAAATTGCTTTTTAGCAATTCACATTATATTGGGGCATCTGGATGGGTGGGGTCGCGGTAATATCATAATTTGTTGTTGGATATTATATGAAAGGACAAATTGTAGATCTATATACATATTCCTTCATTGACATTTTTTATTATAGTATTCATAATACTTGTATATCTGATATATATATGAATTTAGGTATCTGACTGGAATGGTTGATAAAAGGACACTAGAGAAATATGAAAGAGAAGCCAAAGAAAAGAACAGAGAAACATGGTTTGTTTATATTGAACTTGAATTTAGGAAAAAATACATTTCAAAAGGAAATAGTACTTTGCTGCAGATTGAAATGTATATATGATAGACTCAGATCGACGTCCACTCCTCAAATCAGCATCCACTGACGTCATTATCACAAATCACGGTCCAATTTTAGGATATTCTCAAATTGGAGTCATTTCCAAACTCTCATATCTATAGGCCTGTTTACACGATCAAAGTTTGCCATCAAAAATAATTGTAACGACAGTTTTGTTTTTTTAATCAGTTTTTTGTGTGTGTGTGTTTTTAAGCATTTTCCCATTCTTTAATATTAAGGTTAGGGCTGAGGTTAAGGTTAGGGTTAGGTTTAGGGTTAAAGGCATATTGTCTACCAAAACCGTAATTTTTTCATACCCAAATTTATTGTCGTTTTCCGTACTGACCTTCATAAAATGAAGATTAAACACCAAATTATTGGCGAATACGCTACGAAACGTTGTTTTTTCGATTTAAAAAAGCTGACCATCGTTACTGGAAGCTAATTAATTATGCACTGACCTGAGCAAGGCCAAATCTATTTTTATCTATTTTTATGCCAGTAGCCCAGATGCTGCAGCATGTCATGTTTGTTTACCTCGCAAATACGGCCGTTTTATGCTACTCATTGACAATGATTTGCTGTTGCCAGGTGCAAAATTACATATATTGAATAATATCTACCGAAAATGATATTAAAAATAGGCATCATCATAAATTCATAAAATATGAAAAACGATTGAGAAAAAAAGGCAACATGCTCGGCTTACCTATCAAGCAAAATCTTTGCCACTTCAGCGTGAGTTTGGACGCGTAGCTCTTCCTTCAGTTCGTTCCAACGGTCCAACTGATCCCCTACATATATCCTGCATTTGTTCCATTTGCAGTCTTCACGAAAAACTTTTTGACCCACAAGCCATTCGGACTTCTTAAGTTGTAGAATTCAGGAGTCCGAATGCAAATTTACTGGCCCGAATAAAAACAAAAATAATTTCACATTTTTATTATTATATCAATTGGCAGCTAATTGTTTATTCTCAGAAAAATATCATGCAGTGGTTGCTTTCAACCAAGAGATATAAATTTACCATTAAATCGTTTTAGTAACGCAAATTAACTGTATATATATTTTTCTGAACATTGTTGGTTAAAACAAGTCTGCTTTAAAGTAAACATTTTGTAGAATTAATTTTTTTATACATGTAAATAAAGCAAAGTATTTTATTTAAATTCACAGAGAATTTCAAATATAAAAATTTTAGTAGATCTTTTTAACCTTTTTTCTTAATCAGGAAAAAGCTTGTAATATTTGTCCATTTCAAAGATTTCATCAATATTTCTCAAAAGCCTAAATCAAGTCATCTATCGTATTTTGCGCAGTCTAAATTTGGAGCCAAATTGATATCCGATAATTTTTACATGTCCGGTCCGGAGTGATTCTTGTATATATATATTTCAAATATTGATTTTTTACGTTCATTAAAGCGTTTCTGAGATTGCGACTTTAATTTTGTCAATGTCCTTGAACTTCATCATAGCATGGAACACGATAAATGATACAATAAAAGTTTTGATCTGGCGTTTCACTTTAGTCTTAATCAAAATAAATTATGGACAAATTGGAGATGAAAAGAGCTCTTTTATACAACAAACCCAGTATTTTAGACAGTCGGTCCGGTGGAAACCAATGATTTGACACACAAGCCCGTCGGTCTTCTCACTTCTGATATTTTAGAAGTCCGCGGCCGATTTTACTGGCCAGGACCGTCGGGCTTGTGGCTAAGTTCGAAGACTGCATTTGGAAGATACTGCACTTCTATTGCTCTTTATCTCTGAATCCGTCAAAGTCCGCTTTCTTCCACGTGTTGACACATTCTCTTCCACAAGTTGTGTATTGTTTCTAAACAATGCGCATGCTCAAGACGGGTTCACATAGAAGGTCATGAATAGAATCGGGTTAAATTGAATTCTTGTCATCATGGGCAATAATTCCGATAATGATAGTTTTGGGTCTTTTTTTGTCAAAAAAAAAAACACAAATCGTATCTTTTGCAGCATAACTATTTAATGATAGCTTAAACAAATCATTTACGACAATAATTTTGGGTATGAAAAAATACGGTTTTGGTAGACAATATGCCTTTAAGGTTAGGGATAGGGTTAGGATTAAGGTTAGGGTGAGGGTCCGCTAAAGTAGAAGCACTTCTAAACACAATAGGATTTTATCTACAGTAACTATAAAATACCTAGACATTTTTGTCATCAAGAACCCCTCCCATCTGGAATCTGGTCTTGTCCCTTCTCCATCATTGCTTCAAAAACATTCCTTAACGGGTGTGACGTCAATTGAAGTATACGTCAGTGACGTCATTTGACGTCGATTTGAGAAAGTGAAAAACTGCCATATATTTGAGAATTGGATGCCGATTTGAGGATTGGACGTCGATTAGAGACTGGACGTCGATCTGAGTCTTACATATATATATATATATATAAACATCTAAAATGGTTTTTAAAACAACACCAATACACAAAACAAAGTGATAAAGAATTAAACACTTCGTTGAATGACAAAATTTTCGTCCCACCGAGGGACTTTATCAATGTCGAATTAAATAAAATGTCGAACCAATATGGCGACTTTACAATATCAAAAAAGTTTTTGACGGTCCATGTGCGGGACAAAAGAACCAGAAGTTGCACATATGAAACTACATACATAAAAGAATTGAAATCCTACATATAAATTGATAAAAGTACAATAACAATAATATAAATCCACAATAGGGCTACACATTTAAATAAATGTTAAATTAGAAATTAAAATAAAAATGTGACATTATTGGTAAATGTATCAAATATAGCACTGTCAAAATATTTTTGAAAACGGTATAATACCCAAACTCATTAAAAAAACGGCCCACCACAGTGTGGAATATATACTTTGGGCCAATTGAGCAAAAATATATATATACAATATTTTTATGTGTTGGCTAAATTACATGCATGATTTACAATATACACTTGGGTAAAACATCTGAAAATACAGTGACAGTTGAATGTGTCGAAGTCAACAGACTTCTCTGTTGTTTCCAAGCGTCCATAGTAGGGATGAAATTCATGCATGACTTACAGTCTAATCCATATTTGTTTTCTGTCTGGAAGGAACACATTTGTTTAGTATGCAGTCTTAATTTTGACAGCTGATTTAATCTATGTGGATGTATTGAAATGAAAATAGACATTTTTTTTGCTAAAGCTGACTTGGTAATATCTCCTTTTTCGAGGGATAACTTTCTCCTTACTGCATCCATCTGATCCTGTTATTCTTGGGCTGACTGAGTATATGGGTGAATTGCTTAGTAACCTGTTGTGGAGGCATTGTGAAAGCTCATTGACACACAACTATATATAACGTCATATTTTTATAAACTTCATTTGAAGTCATTGATATAAATAGAAAATGGTGTGTATCTGTTTTTAAAAGTACTTTCCTTACAGGTATTTGTCATGGGCTTTAGATACAAACTCAGAAGAAAGAGAGAAAGGTAAAACAGTAGAAGTTGGCAGAGCTTACTTTGAGACAGAAAAGAAGCATTTTACTATACTAGATGCACCAGGACACAAATGTTTTGTACCTAATATGATTGGGGGTGCTTCTCAAGCTGATTTAGCAGTATTGGTAAGTATATATTGGTAAACAAATAAATATTTTTTTCTAAGAAACAATGGAATCATTTGAAAGCAAACTTGGTTGTAATTTTCCTTAGATTCAATTTGCGAAATGTATGTTTTTTTGTGTTGATTAGAAGTCCAAGAAGTATTACATAGGAGCATATGGGAACACAAATTTATATTCTCAGATATTTGATTGAACCCAAACTGAAAATATTTGATGCTGTATCATGAATAGTAATTTTACGATACCTTACAAAATATTCCAAATTTTTACGAAAAGAAAGATTAAACATTGTTTGGTCAACAACTCCTCCAATATCAACAAAACAATCACCTCAACTCATTGAACATCAGAAATCCAGAATGATCACCACGGCAGATAAATTTTAGCATAGGACCCTGTGGAAAAGCAAACAAATAATCTTTTTTTTTTAAACTCGAAACTTTAATTGAACCAAATCTGTACAATAGTTATCATCATATTGTTTCTTACATTTCATATCTGTTGTCTATTGAAAATTCAAGATGGATGTCACCACATTGTTTAGCAAAGAACCCAATGGGAATATGAAAAAAATAAAATCTCAGAAAATTGTAATCTTGCTTTAATCCAAACAGTGCATTAATAACCATGTGAATGATACAGTCTCAGTTGAGACTGGTTGTCTGTAAGTCACTAGTTAAGCGTTTTTTCCACATAAGAATTTATCATGTAATTCATGGCACAGGCATGGGTGAAACTATAGAGTTCAGAGATAATAGGCATAGATGGATGTAAGTCTACCAAAATTTTACAGCTTAAAATTAATCCTTAAGCTGTTTTACATGAAGTCGTATGGTGAATCATTGCATCACAAGACCACTCCTGTCAGCTATATGGAGTTTTTCAATAAATTTTAAATTGATATAGAATATAGAGTTGTACTATTTAAAATGTTCTGACAAAGAAAGTTGCATCCTACTCCTTAAATATTGTCATGCATTCATATTGTAGGTTATATCAGCCAGAAGAGGAGAATTTGAGACAGGATTTGAAAAAGGAGGTCAGACGAGAGAGCATGCCATGTTGGTTAAAACTGCTGGTGTCAAACATTTGATAGTTGTAATAAATAAAATGGACGACCCAACAGTACTATGGGCAGAAGAAAGGTATGTAATAAATAAAATGGACGACCCAACAGTACAATGGGCAGAAGAAAGGTACGTAATAAATAAAATGGACGACCCAACAGTACAATGGGCAGAAGAAAGGTATGTAATAAATAAAATGGATGACCCAACAGTTAGTGGTGCACTGATGATCGGAAACATCGACTAATCAGTCGGATGTCATCATACGATCCGATGATCCATTTGTAAACCTTGTGGTCGATTCTGATTCCTAGTGTCGAAAAAATATATATATATTTAACTTTATTCTTTGTTTTATTTATCCTCATACTAACAAATATCTTGCAGTTTTATCCCAGCTGTTTTTTATCCTCATAATGACAAACATTTTGCAGTTTTATCCCATATGCATCATACTTCAGACTCTCAGTCAATACACACATTTGGACTAGTCTATTATTTATCTACTGCCTGGAATAGTCCATTTTATATTATGTGTTACACACATGGAAAACGATCTTTTGTTTTGTTTTAAATTAATGTTTACAAATGGAAAAATTGTGGTTTGTAAATATACGATACGATTTTATTAAAATCTCTACTTTTGTCAAACTCGTATTTGGACTAGTCTATTAATTATCTACTGCCCGGAATAGCCCATTTTATCAGTTGTTACACACATGGAAAACGATCTTTTGTTTTGTTCTAAGTTAATGTTTGTTTATTAATGGAAAAATTATAGTTTGACTTTGTAAATATATGATACGATTTTATTCAAATCTTTATTTTTGTCCATCATACTTTTGAAATAAAGACTGAGTAATTGTAGTCAGTAAATACATTCAGTAGGTAATTATCACCAATGATCGATCATCGGTCGATGTCAGTATAACGATCATCGATCTTGAAATTGTGACCGATTCCCATCACTACCAACAGTACAATGGGCAGAAGAAAGGTACGTAATAAATAAAATGGACTACCCAACAGTACAATGGGCAGAAGAAAGGTACGTAATAAATAAAATGGACGACCCAACAGTACAATGGGCAGAAGAAAGGTACATAACAAATAAAATGGACGACCCAACAGTACAATGGGCAGAAGAAAGGTACATATAGTTTAAAATAAAAATAAATAGGATAAAAGAAAATGTCTTCCAAAATTTGTTGAATTTAAAATAAGAAACTATTTCGTTAAGACATAATGATGGGTACAGCTATTTTATTGGTCGTCTGACCCACAAGCACTGTATATTGAGTGACCACCAAAACCAGTTCTTCACAAAGGCAAGCTGATTTGTCCTGGTACCCTTATGTCGCTAATATCTGCCTATGATATGCTAACAGCTGCCATCTTTCTGCTATAGTCAATGTTTGGCTCACCTTACTTAAACAAGAAAAAACTGAATTAGAATAAAACCCCATAAAACTAGCAAAAACACTTTTAAGAAATGTGTGTAATACCAGTATGTACACATAATATAATCGACTGATGGTCTGTCTTACATTTAATTAAATTGTGGGTTAAAGTTATGGTGTTTCACATCACTTTCAGTAATATTTCAGATATATTGTGACAGTCAGTGTTATTGGTGAGGAAACTGAAGTACCCAGAGAAAACCACTGACTCACAAAATGTTGTACCGAGTACTCCTTGTCTGAGCGGGATTCAAACACACAATTTTAGTGGTGATAGGCACTGATTGCATAGGTAGTTGTAAATCCAACTACCATGCGATCACGACCATGATGGCCTCCCCTTGTTGAATGGTGTGTACAGGTATTTTGTAAAGCTTACATATATAAAGAAAGATATTAAGCCTGGTGGCACTTAATTTGTTCAAAGTGTATATAATTGTTTAATTTTTTTTATTTCAGATACAATGAATGCAAAGAGAAATTAATACCGTATTTACGTAAGGTTGGATTTAACCCTAAAACTGATATATATTTTATGCCAGTGTCTGGTATGACAGGAGCATTCCTCAGAGATATACCAGATGAAAGTGTGTGTCCATGGTACAGGTATGTATTAAGGCCAAAGTTAAGGGGACTGTTTTGCAGCGAAACTTTTTAGTATGAGTTTATGTAAAATATCCATTATATCCAACACTATCCAGTTATATAAAGTTTTCTGATTGGATGATTTTGGAGTTTGAATATGAAACTCATGCTCGATAGTTTTATGACTAAGCCCTAGTGTAATATCAATAACTGTGTATAATACTGTTAGATTTAAAACAAAACTCATTTGATTTAGATAATGAAAGTCATAAAAGACAAAACTTTGTCTTAAAACACTTTAATACATACAGCAGTTATGCTAAAGCAGAAGTCTTGTGTTTTTTGGGACTTAAAATATTAAGCTTCATGCCATTCTTTTTGCTATCTAAGGTGTGTCTGGCATGTAGTGATAAATCCAACATTTGTTGCTGTATCTGACTTTATTAAAGTTTCCAAATATCTTTTGATTGGTTGATCTTTACTCACGGTACTCCACTTTCCTCCACCAGTAAAACTGACCAACGATATAACTGAAATATTGTTGAAAGTGGCATTAAACATCATAACCCTTACCCATCTTTACTCCCTGTCTTGACGTTTAAGGGTGTAGGCCTGGGTAACCCCCAAATTTTCCCATCATTCAATTTTTTTTAAATTTGCACCATGGAATAGTTATGTCTAAATACATTTTCTGACAAAGTTTCAAGAAATTTCACCGTGCCGTTTTCTCCATAGCACATCCTAAATATAGCAATTTGGGGGGTATTCCCGACGCCAGGTGGTTACTAGTTTCGGAAGTTTCTAATCGATATACGCATTTATTTCTGGTTGAAAGGGAATATTTTGACTTTAATACACTTGACAGTGTTATTGTTCAATAAATATGAAATATCTAGCATATATGAATATCCTGTATGGAGATAATCACGTGCAAACAGTGGAAATTGGGAAAAAAGGGGGATGCCCTGAGGTATCACCCTGGTATTAAAAATGTTATTGAAAAAAATCCTGTCATTTAATTTCCACCAAAAAATGTCACAGTAAAGAAAATATATATAGACATCATTGAACCAAATTTTACAAACTTTTACCATCAGATTTTTAAAATATTTAAATTTATGTTTTTCATGGCACCCAGAAAAAAAAAATGAAATTGTCGAGGAAAGTTACCACACACCCATCTTTTGCTAGTTGTTTTGTTTGTGAGATAAAAATTCACTAGTTACCAATAACAAAAAACTTTTGAATTCTTATAATTGACACAGTGGATGTCCAAATTACCAAATGACTGCATTTGTCTTTTTTATTTTCAGGTCGGCTGGGGAGGGGGAGGGGTGGTTTGAGGGTGACTATACTTGATTAATTCATTAAAAAAAAACAACACACACACAGACATCCACCCAGGTGTATTGTTAAATTCCTTTAAATTCTGTCCTCCAGTTGTATTCGTTTGATTCTGATTATTCTTTATTTGTCTTAGGAGAAGGTGACGGCGGTATAAGAGAGGATCAGATAATACTACAATTTTTTTCCCAAACATAGCTTTCTATTTTTTACTACCGTATAATTTGCTCTATAGTTTCATAATATCTAAGATTCTGATGAATGTATTTATTTTTTGTTTTTTTACAAACCCTTGAATTTCAATAGAAAAAATTGCCACACAAATTGTGTTACATTTCTGGTATTTTTGACAACATATTTCGCTGAACATTTTTTCTGGAAAGAGATATTTCAATGATATTTTGTGAGCATATAATAATAACACACTGCCTGACACTGGCATAAGCAGCAATAATATATTAAAATACAAGGAGCACAACTATGGAAAGGTAAAAGGAAAAGGAGTCATATTTTTTAACTGGCCAAATCCAATGTAAACAATCTTTATCACCAAGAAGCTTGGAATTGAGGTGGAATTTTCAAATGCACAGATGATCATATATTTGAGAAGACACTGAAAATAGAGTTATCTCCCATACCCCAGGTCTACACCCTTAAGTCATCACAATGTTCTTAAAATAACCAAAGTGATAGCGATGTCAGAGAGGGATAGCAATTTAAAAACGTCTGAAAACTGAATTTCTGTGGCTGAGAACAGAAACATTTGAAGATAATTTTCTTTATTGCAGTATTACCATTTGATTAAAATATAAAAAATGCCCATATTGGTCAGTTTTATCGGAGGAGGAACTGGAGTACCCTTAGAAAACCACCAGTCACAAGTTGCTGTCAAACTTTATCACAAAGTTGTATCGAGTACACCTCACCATAAACGGGATTCAAACTCACAACTTTAGTGGTGATAGACACTGATTGCACAGGTAGTTGTAAATGCAACTACCATACGATCACGACAGCTCCCAGTTGTCCCTGGCAAATACTCATCAATTTGAAGTATAAATAGTGGTAAGTATGGATGGTGGGTTAAATTATTTTATATAAATTATTAAGTGCAGATTAAAAACAGGACATCATTCCGTAACTATGCTATTGGTTATAAATTCATCAATGACTTCTTGCAGACCTAACGTCAACTACCAGATGTACTTGGTACAAGCTTATATCAACAACTTTTCAAGTGACTTATTGAAGATATATGTGTTTTTCTCTATTATGTATTAAGTGGATCTACATTCTCATAATCCAAATCTGTATTGTTTCAGGGGTCCAGCATTAATAGAATATTTTGACCAGCTAAATCTAGCAAATTCCAGTCAAGATGCAGACAAACCAGTAAGAATGCCCATTGTAGATAGATATAAAGTAAGTATTACTTATCCATTTTGTCCCCTTTTTAGTTCACCTGGACCAAAGCTCCATGTGAACTATTGTCATCACTTGGCGTCCGTCGTCTGTAAACTTTTCACATTTCAAGCTTCTTCTCCGAAACCACTTGGTCAATTGGAACCAAACTTAGCAGGAATGTTCCTTGGATGGTCCTCTACAAAGTTTCTGTTTTTTGTTCCAGTCGGATATTCAACATGGCTGCTAGGGCCAATAATATGCTGATTGGCTGAAATTTCAAAGATCTTCTTCTCTGAAACTAATGAACTGACTGAACCCAAACTGTAATTGACTGATCATTGGAATGTCCTTTACCAAGTTTCTGTTTTTTATGCCGATCGGAAATCCAAGATGGCCGCCACCGCAGGATATAGATTAACATTGGACCCTATGGGAAAATGTTCAAATGCCTTCTTCTCAGAAACTACAAATATGATTAAAGCCAAACTGTACATGAATGTTCATTGGATGGTCC
>MJUT01051999.1:503789-533832 GCA_002080005.1 Gigantidas platifrons
AGGAATAATCATTTGAAGGTCCTCTAAAAAGTTTGGGTTTTTTATGCCGATCTGAAATCCAAGATGGCCGCCACCACAGGACATAGTTTTTACATAGGACCAATTGGTTCTTTTTATAACCAGGTGAACGATACAGGCTCTTGAGAGCCTCTGGTTTGTAGTGGCAATATAAACTTAGACCCAATTGATCAATCCCAGTGCCACCTTTTAAATCAAAGTTTAGACCCAATTGGTCAATCCATGTGCCACCTTTTAAATCAAAGCTTAGTCCCAATTGGCTAATCCCAGTGCCACCCTTTAAATCTAAACATATGCCCAATTGATCAATGCCAGTACTACCTTTTAAATATAAACTTAGGCCCAATTGATCAATCCCAGTGCTACCTTTTAGATGTAAACTTAGGCCCAATTGGCTAATCCCAGTGTCACCTTTTAAATCAAAGCTTAGGCCCAATTGGCCAATCCCAGTGCCACCTTTTAAATATAAACATAGACCCAATTGATCAATCCCAATGCTACCTTTTAAATATAAACTTAGGCCCAATTTGTCAATCCCAGGGCCACTTTTTAATCTAAACCTAGGCCCGATTGATCAATCCCAGTGTTACCTTTTAAATATAAACTTAGACCCAATTGACCAATCCCAGTGCCACCTTTTAAATATAAACTTAGGCCCAATTGATCAATCCCAGTGCTACCTTTTAAATATAAACAGGCCCAATTGGTCAATCACAGTTCCACTTTTTAAATCTAAACTTATGCTCAATTGGCTTATCCCAGTGCTACCTTTTAAATATAAACTTAGACCCAATTGATCAATCCCAGTACCACCTTTTAAATATAAACTTAGACCCAATTGATCAATCCTAGTACCACCTTTTAAATATAAACTTAGGCCCAATTGATCAATCCCAGTGCTACCTTTTAAATATAAACAGGCCCAATTGGTCAATCCCAGTGCTACCTTTTAAATATAAACAAGCCCAATTGATCAATCCCAGTGCTACCTTTTAAATATAAACAGGCCCAATTGGTCAATCCCAGTTCCACCTTTTAAATCTAAACTTAGGCTCAATTGGCTTATCCCAGTGCTACCTGATGCCAAGACAGTTGACAGACGACCAAATATAAGGTGCTTACAGTATATCTTTATTAATTAACTACTATCCTGAAATGTTTTGAGGTAGTATTTGTTTCTTAAAATGTGCAAGCGCATCCGTTATCTGTTACAAATATCACATTTATGATTTTTTTTCTTCTGGTTTCTGGTACGTAAACAGCAGTGCCAGTTGAGCAGATGACACCTAAAATCTAGACATGCTGGAATCTTTTATAGGCCTGATTGGAACTCGGCCAATATGAACAAAAATAAATATTGGCTGTGTAAACATATACATATTGTAGGGGACATATTGTAATTTTTTACATTAAACAACAATCAAATATTATACTTATTTTTTTTTTTTACTAAGAATGATTTACCTTTAGGTAGTGCCTCAAATGTTGTGGGACAATGAAATATCCCAATTATTATTTTGTATGTTATTTTAGGACATGGGAACCATATTACTAGGGAAATTAGAAACAGGTGTTATTAATAAGAACCAAACATACACACTGATGCCTAATAAGGTAAGACATATAATATTTATGTCAAGGGTATAAAAATAGAAAATTTGTTGCTCCTTTATATGAATTAAATATCATATTATACCCCCACTCGTAGAGAGGGGGCTATATTGCAATCACCTTGTCCGTCCGTCCATCCGTCTGTCCGTTCACACTTTCGTAACAGATATCTCAGCTTCTACTGGAAGAAATGATTTTATATTTGATATATGGCTTTGGCATGGTGACTTGTACCGTGTCTCCCCTTTCCAGGTTTACCGCACATCTACTTCCTGTTTAGTGTTTACCGTGCGACTTACAAATGAACGATTGGGGGTATTCTTAGCACGACGTAGCGTGCAACATCTTGTTTATTTATGCTACATATTAATATCTGCTGTGAATTACTGTTATTACAAAGGTACACATATACAGGGCTCCCACTACTTTCAAATTAGAAAGAGAAGTGACTTCTCTTTCAGGGGGCTCACAGGGAGAAGTGGGAGACAACAGAGAGAAGTGGGGAGACTTCTGGGAGAAGTTAATTGCGATTAATCAAAACATTGTTTCGCGACCCCTCTGACATTACCCTGCCCAAATTTAGTAAATAATTAAAAGGCTGTCTGAACTGATTTGTTCTTGGTTTTTTTTATTCATAGCTACCTTAAGGACATCTACAAAATGTATTCAATGTCACATTTTTATTTCTGGCTACCTTGACTATTGGAGCCTTGCATACCAGTGATTTTTATATGTACCCACCCACCCCCTTTTTTTTCCCTTTTGAAATATTACTGTATTGTGACCACACACATTGTAATAACTCATGGTCATATCTGTGTGATCTTCAGCAGAAGAACGATGTCTCTTTCAATTTGCTCAATGGTTCAACTATATTTAGCTTGGGAATGAAAATATAGCACAAACGTAAATTGTCACTGTCAGTCAAAAACTGAAGAAAGTAAAGGCTGTAATTATTTGTCAGACCTCAAATCAGATTGCAACAACGGAGGAAAGCTACTGTAGTTCCAACTTTATTTTTTAGTTGGATAATATGAATTAACGTTTACACATGTCTGTTTGATAGATCGTAATATATATTAACCCGGTGTCGAGTATAAAATACCAATGCGGATGGATTAAAATCTGAAGCGTCTACGAGCATTTCAACGATAATCGTATTTGAATATTCGCATATATGAACATATTTGATATGAGAACTATGATTTTATGTCACAGAAATGAGAAAAAATAAATCAAAAGTTCGTTTTGTTGAAAGTAGCTGCGGACAAACAGTTTGGTCATTATTTCCGGTAGCACAGTACCGCATTGCATCCCCTTACCAAAATGGCGCCATTGCTGTTTGTTTACGAAAAAAAAAATACAAATAGTTTTCTTTTAAGCCGGGCATATATAAACAATAAACAAAAGATCTAATGAACGAAATTAAAGTTTCTATAAACCGTAATGGATTACTTTCCAAGAAAATCACTTTCAAAATACTTAATAACGGATACGATAGATTTCAATAATTGACAAGTGCCAGTGGAGAAAATACAAGGCTGGCGACATAGGGCGACTCTTCAAAATTACAAGGCGACTTGAACTTCTCTTTTGACCAACGAAAAAGAGAAGTCGACCTTCACAAGGCGACTTCTTTGCCCGAATCACCCTCCAACGTGAGCCCTGATATACATGTGCATATTTATCTTCTTATGAAAGATTTGGATGTAGGTAAACATGAATGAAAATCCTTCTTGAACCATGGTAAAACTCAAAAAATAATTTATTTGCTATTCAACTCATAGATACTGTGAGGTCTTCAATTTTGAAGGGGGCCATCATGGTCATGATCATATGGTAGTTGGATTTACAACTACCTGTGCAATCAGTGCCTATCACCACTAAGGTTGTGAGTTCGAATCTTGTTCACGGCGAGGTGTACTCGATACAACATTATGTGATAAAGCTTGTCAGTGACTTATGACAGGTCGGTGGTTTACTCCATGTACCTTGCTTTCCTCCACCAATAAGACTGACCACCACAATATAACTGAAGTATTATTGAAAGTAGCATTAAGCAACATAAACCAAACCAAACCAATCAATTATCAAGTACAACTTGGAACAGAGTGTGATGGATATAGATTAGCATTCATTTCCATCTATTTTTTTTCTTCTGATTTTTCTATGAAATGTGGATAGTGCTAGGAATGTGATTTTTTCACTCACAGATATAAAACACAATTTTTATAATATTCACAGTGGAACACCATAATTTTTACATCCATGCTCATCCAAAATATGAAGCAGTACAGAATATTGCAATTTTATCTAACATCGATCATCAGATTTGTTTAAAAAATAGTACTGCATATTTAACAGTGCAACATAAGTTTGCAGTAGTCTAACGTGTAGGAGGGTTGTCATGGTTGTGATCGTGATCTTATAGTTTACAACTACCTATGCAATCAGTGCCTATTATCACTAATGTGAGTTTGAATCCTGCTCATGGCAAGGTGTGCTTAATACAACATTATTTGATAAAAAGTTTTGTCAGTCTGTGATTTTCTCCAGTTACTAAGGTTTCCTCCACCAATAAAACTGACAGCCAGAATATAACTGAAATATTGTTGAAAGTGGTGTTAAACACCATAACCTGAACCCTATAACATGTGTCTACTCTTATTTTAAAGGTTTATATCCTGTAATTATTTTTCTTTAGCTAAAGTAAGCATTATATAAGATATCTATGTTATATTCTGTTTTCATTGTATTTTCTTTATAGCAAATTGTTAAAGTAATGCAGATGTGGTCAGATGAGATTGAAATTGATACGGCAAACCCTGGGGAAAATCTCAAAATAAAAGTATCTGGAGTGGAGGAAGAGGTGGGTAAAACTCACTGGTGTATTTATTGTAGAGACTGTTTAATTAAATTAATATAGGGTGATGAAAGGCACTTGATACACAATTGTATGGATAGTGAAGATTTGTAACAAATCCATACGGAAAATGGGGGCCCGGGTGGCTCAATGAGTTAGGTCGTTGCATCTAACAACTCATACAAGCCTATCACCAATACGGCGTGGGTTCACGCCCGGCTTTGTAAATTACAAAAAAGGGTGCATTCGACTTGCAGCCGCAAGTGATAAAGTTTACCAGTTGCTTGCCCATGGTCGGTGGTTCTCTCCGGGTACTCCGGCTTCTTCCACCACTAAAACTGGTCGCCATGATATAGCTGAAATATTGCTGAAAGTGGCATTAAAACACCAAATATCAAATTAATCGTCCGGAAAATGTAAATAAAAAAATATGAATTTCATTTACTTATTTGACAAAGTTACCTTTCTTACTTGGGGTTGTCGTGGTCATGATAATTTGGTAATTGGATTTACAACTACCTATCACCACCAACGTTGTTAGTTCAAATCCTGCTGAGTTCATATCACGCTTATTGTGAGGCGTGCGCCATACAACATTTTGTGAAAAAGTTTGTCAGTGACTTGCGACAGGTCGTTGGTTTTTCCAGAGTAATCCAGTTTCCTCCACCAATAAACCTGACCGCCACGATATAGTTGAAGCATTGTTGAAAGTGGTGTTAAACACCATAACCCCATACCCTATCTTACTAAATCTATTGCTACCCTTTAGTGGAATTTCGAATAACTCAAAGAAAACAAAACAGGAAATACAATTAAAAGGGTTGGATATAGAAAAAAAAACAAAAATATTTTAGATTCAAGAAACTAAAAACAAAACCCCTAGTTAAAAAGGAACAATTAATGACCTTATATTTATAGTACTATATGTTTCATATTTTTTTTTATAATATAAATATCTTTTTGATCGTAGATTTTTAAATTAATTCCACTGTTGTTGCAGGATGTATCAGGTGGTTTTGTGTTGTGTTCAAATGAAAATCTATGTCATACAGGAAAACAATTTGATGCTCAGGTTAGTTTGTATACTGTAAGTGTGTTGGGTAGTCTCCCGCTCTGTCTTATAATAATTGTTCAGAGGTATAAAAAAAGAAGAAGACAGGGAGTCATTATATAAAGGTCAAGTGCACTGGAAAATGCTGAGGAGGAATAAATAAGGTCAGATAATGAAGGAAGTTGTTATACAGAGGGGGTTTCTAAGAAAATTTGAAGATACCAAAGGGGTAACCAGAATCTGTAATCCTAAGAAGGACAGATAACACAATAGACAAAAGAAAAAGGACAAAAGGACAAACAACAATCTACAAAACATGCACATAAAAATTAAAGATCGAGTAAAATGAACCCCACTAAAAACCAGGGGTGAACTCAGGTGCTCCAGAAGGGTAAGCAGTTCCTGCTCCACTAGTGGCACCCGTCATTTGACTGTGTGTGACGGGTGGTTTTATTTTAATCTAGCAATTTCTTTATGTAATATCTATTATCACAGTACAAAAGTTTACATGCCCTGTGAGAGGATAATATAAGATTTAAAAGAGTCTAAATCTGTATAGGTGACCGTGAGGTGATAAGATTATAACACCTGTCAAAATCTACTCAAAGAATAAATGACTGAAGAGTCTGATTTTTTTTTCTTTTTCTTCAGTATTTTAAACAAACAAAACATTTTCGTGGCAGCATATAATAAAGCAATGACTTGATTTCGCTAGACATAATAAAATTAGAGACCAAAAAAATACCATACTGTTGGAACAATTCAAATTCTAATCAAAGCGTCATTGAAACAGGCGAAGTCGATACCCCTAACACACAAATGGTTTTTATACATGACCACTCACTTTCTTGGCTTGGTACAGGTATTTTAATATAAAAGAAAGGTGGCTGTGTGAAGCTAGTTTTATGATCTCAAGAAACACGATATTCACATGGCCCGTGTCTCTGTGAATATCAGTTTTTTTTAGGTTTATAAATCTTTGTATCAAGTTCATCAAAAGTCATTAGTTGTATAATTATTTTTTATCCCGATAAATATCAAAACCTTATACAATGGTTGTTTCCACCAAAACTTAGTACAAAAAAATATATATATAGGATAACTCTAGTTATGAAGGTATCGCAGAGAGTCTAATAGGATGAGCTATGAAACTTGTGATATTGTAAACTGACGTTATTGTTTTTATCGGTAACCTTGTAATATGTTTGACGTCACACTGACCGATTATTTTCAGTATCGTAGTATCATTGATACTAACAGTATCCCTAAGTGAGATCAAAGGGGAACATTTGTAATTTACTGATAAATATATTTGGCATTTAATCAACTACATTTATTTGAATGGGAAGAGGCTGTCATGGTCTTGATCATATGGTAGTTGGATTTACAACTACATATGCAGTCAGTGCCTATCACCACTAACGTTGTGAGTTCAAACCCTGTTCATGCGGAGGTGTTCTCGTTACAACATGTGATATGTTTGTCAGTAACTTGCGACAGGTCGATGGTTTTCTCCGGGTACTCCTGTTTCCTCCGTCAATAAAACTGACCACCACGATTTAACTGAAATATTGTTGATAGTGGTGTTAAACACCATAGACCAGCCAAACCTACCATTATTTTTAGAATCATATAGAATATGTATAGCAATATCTATTGTATAATGATTAAATGTATTAACATATTATTTCAGATTGTGATTATAGAACACAAGTCAATCATATGTGCAGGATACAGTGCAGTATTACATTTACATGCATGTGCAGAAGAAATTACGATCAAGGGATTAATGTGTATAATTGACAAAAAAACTGGAGAAAAAACTCAAATTAAACCTAGATTTGTTCGGCAAGATCAGATTGCTATTGCACGAATGGAAGTGAATGGAGGATTAATCTGCCTAGAACCTTTTAAAGATTTCCCACAAATGGGACGGTTTACTTTACGAGATGAAGGTAAATAAATATCTGTTGTCTAGACATGGAGCCCTTTCCATCTTTAGGGCCATTATGGTCGTGATCGTATGGTAGTTGGATTTACAACTACCTGTGCAATCAGTGCCTATCACCACTGATGTGAGTTCGAATCCCATTCATAGTGAGGTGTACTCGATGTAACATTATGTGATATAGTTTGTCCGGTTACATCTACCAATAAAACTGACGTCCACGATATAGCAGAAATATTGTTGAAAGTGGTGTTGAACACCATAAAACAAACCAACCTTTCTGTCTTTTGTCTTTCATTTTCATGTATACAAATGTTTTTAAATGAATTTGACTGATATTTGATAGAGAAGGAATGGCCATACTCAACCATGGGTTACAGGCGAACACCCCACACCTGTGAGAATGGAAGCACATTTGTTATATTAATTAGTCAGAAGTTAAGTATGGTATGGGGTGGGTGTATCACATTCATTTTGGGGGTCGCCGTGGTCGTGGTTGTGATCAAATGGTAGTTGGAGTTACAACTATCTGTACAAGCAGTTTCCTATCACCATTAAAGTTGTGAGTTCGAATTCCATGTATTGTGAGGAATGCTCGATACAACTTTGTGATGAAGTTTGTCAGTGACTTGCCGCAGGTCGGTGGTTTTCTCCAGGCACTCCGCTGTCCTCCACCAATAAAATGGACTGCCACGATATGACTGAAATATTGTTGAAAGGGGCGTTAAACATCATAATCATAACCCCCACATTTATTTATGAGGTACAAGTTACTGAAATTATTGCGTGCATTTATTATTGCAATTCCTCAATCGCCAGCTTTCATAAAACAAGCATGTTGCTCAATGATCTTAAGAAAGTATGCAGTCAACAAGTTTGGAATAAAATTTCATGGTGGAAAGCACATGATAATATGCTTTATTGTTCAGTAACATCAGCGATACTCAATGATAAATCTTGTCATCGATTATTAGCTGTTTCATCATTAATATCAAATAAAGAATTTAGATCGCCATGATATAGCTGAAAAATTGCAGAGTTGGCATTAAACAACAATCACTCACTCCTAAAATTTAGTTGCCACAACATTATCTGATATTGTATATAAACATACATCAGGCCAAAAAAAAAGATGTGTGTTTACGGTCACCCGACCGACCCTATTTTTCTGCCGCCGACCCCAACCTTTTTTATCAGCAATTATTCGACCTTAATTTTTTGCCAGCGACCCTATCAATTTTTACACAGAATTTGGATAACCATTTTTAAACGATCTAACGTAGTGAGATATCGTTTAATGCTAGCGCTCATGCATGAAAAATACAAATCGGAAGACACTGCTTTACACAACATGTGTCGCAACCTTCCGCCCGGACAAAAATATAGTCCATATATAGAGTCAATTGTAAGAGGACGAGTAACTTAAATATCAGAAAGAGCATGCATGCAACATTCATATATTATAAATCCCCCTTAAAATTGGGTACTTATATGCACGTTTGCTCATCTATCGGTATTTCTTTGTTGCAACGCGGATTTTGCGGAAGGATATTTCAATATCTAGAAATTGATATTGTGTTTACTATGTAAGAGACTTTGATTTTCGTATTGCGTCTGAAAATTGACATTTGAACAACAAAAAATGCGTGTGGATATTTCAGCAAGTGTACAAAAATTGTATCTTTCTACTTTTGTCCTGTTCCGAAATATGTGTTTTCTGTTTTTAATTTTAGAATAAATTTTAAAACATAGTCTATTTATATCCTACGCTGCTAGGGGTTACAATTCAACTGGTTTGTTAACCGAATAATACGCTCCCAGTTACATTACAGAAGGCGGAGAGAATCGGAGACGGAAAGGGTTTGAATTATTCGAGTTACTGGTTTGTCAGTGTTGTTAGTTCTCGACCATCGTAGTTTTCAGGATTGGGAACCAGTGCTTTAGACAACACGTGTTCTAATGTTGACGTACTATCTAATGAAAAGTCTAGAAAATCCCGAAGAGGTTTTGACCTGTTAACCTTGACTCACTGCTGACGTATTTATGTCAACAATACATGCTTTTAAAGTATGTTCCACCTAAAAATAAACATGAAATGAAAGTATCGATGTAGCAACCAGCAAACAAATATGGACACAAATAATGAAAAAAAATCTGTATAATACTCCAGTAGGTGTCCGTAAATGGATGAGGGAATTCTGGGAATTAAATGTTGATGTTGGCTTCGAAACAAAAAAGATGAAAATGGAAAGGACACGGATGTTGTCTTTGGAAGGCTATATATATATATATATATATATAGATCATTGGATAAAAGTTCATCGTCAAATCTATTAATAAGTGTTGTAAAAACCCCATATAGAAATATATTTCCCTTTTCCAAGGTATAAAATTAAACCCACGATGCTTCTTAAATATCAGATAACACTGAATTATGCTTGTAACTTTTAAAACTACAAGCAATGGTTTGCTTGTGGTTAAAAAAGTTAATCCCATTAGATTCTTTGGTAAAGGAACATCTATATTATGTTTTATTTTGTGGGAATGAGTTTTGTAAAGGAGTTGTAAACGATAATTCAAACGAGGTAGGTTTCCTGTTAATAGCAGATTTACCAAGGTCTTTCACTCTTGGCCATGCTGACAAAATGTTCACTATTATATACAAGAAAATGTAACATATTCTGGAACATTGGATAAAAAGCTGTTTTATGTGAATAACATTGATGTCTCGGGAGTTTGCTCTCAATTTACTATTTCAAAATTTGACATCTTTTTCTAGAACTATACTGATATTTTGCGATTGTGCATAGCATACAAAAAATCTACATGCAAGCAGTTCGATCGTTTAACATCACCTTTGGTGCTTTCATTGTTGCTTAATTAGCAGCAATGTTTTATTTATTCAACCGCTAGCTTTTTGTTGAAAAAAGAAGGTAGAAAAACTGCATAACTCGTCATAAAACAGCTTCAACAAATGACGGCTTGCCGGAAATTTTGAAAATGAAATACCGGAATTGGATTCCGGAACCCGGGAATGGCTATTTCCGGTTTTGCCGATAGTAAAAAAAAAAAATTAATGCCAACCGACCGACCCTAGATTTTTTTGACATGTGACCGTAAACACACATATTTTTTTTTACCTCAGCTTAAAAATGTTCTGTTTTCATTTTCAGGTAAAACAATTGGAATTGGAAAGGTGCTGAAAGTTCTAGATTAAATATAAACCAGAATAAATTACACACACTCACCACCTGTTAGTATGCAATGAACACATATCTGATTGTGGTAGCAGACGACAGGACTTGGTCATTCTACTATGTTGCTTGTGGCTCATATTTTCTGCCAACATTACATTATAAAAATATCATACTGAAATAAATTGAAGTTTCTACATAGAAGATTGGTTAATATCATACTGAAATAAATAGAAGTTTCTACATAGAAGATTGGTGGGGCAGTCGTGGTCGTGATCGTATGGTAGTTGGATTTACACCTACCTATACAATCAGTGCCAATCACCACTAACATTGTGAGTTGAAACCCAGCTCAGGCAAGGTGTACTCGATACAACGCTATGGGATAAAGTTTGTCAGTGACTTGTGGCAGGTCTGTGGTTTTCTTGGGTTACTCCTGTTTCCTCCACCAATAAAACTGATGACCACGATATAACTGAAATATTGTTGAAAGTGGCGTTAAGCACCATAAACAAACCAAACTAGAATATCATACTGAAATAAATTGAAGTTTCTACATATTTTCACTTTCTGATAAATTTTTGATAAATTTCTTTGCAAGAAAAAGCTGTAGCTTCCAAACATTTGACTCTATCACAGAACTTGCATGTGAGTAGGTATAGTAGGTAAATCAAACCTTGGGATATCAGCTGATTTTCCTATTTCTGTTCTAGCATTCCCTTATGGAAAAAAAAGCTTGTCAAATCTGCTACTTAAACACCCTAACCCATAACCAAAATCTGCTATGTTTTGTATGAATTTTGTAGTATACATGTATGTCCTGGATGGATATATTGACCATGGTAGGTGTGAACCATATTGCTTTTAGAAAGCCTTACATTTTGAATATACCTAGTAAGTCCAACCTCTTTATAGTACTGTATAACAGATGATGCAACATTAAGATTTAGGGACATTAATGTAATAATTTTTAGGTTTGTATGTGTGAAACATTTTATTTTCCTGATATCTTCCTCAATTAAAAGTATAATTAATGAACACCAGAAAGAATTAGAAAGATAATACATGTATGTAAAACCTCAGGATTTGATGAGAGGATATATATAGGCTAGTCCTGCTATCCAATCCTTTTCTGAATAAAATATGTTTAAATTAAATTAAAAAAAAACCTCCTCAGCTCAAATATGATTGTCAAAAGCTATATGATTTATTTTTTATCCATCAATTAAGACAATCCATTATTCATTAAGGCAGTCCTCACAATGAGCACTGATCCTCTGGCAAAACTTTGTGCGGACCAGTAAATAATTTCCAATTTTTATTTTGACCTATATAATTTTCATTTCGTGGGCAGTTAAGGTTGCCATTTTACTAAACCCTACAAGACTTGCATATACGTGTATCAGTCTTCGAATTTAGCCACAAGCCCGACGGCCCAGGCCAGTAAAACAACTGTCTGGCTTGTGAAATTTCTTCAACATGTTCACAATCTGGTGTTACAAGCCAATTGTATGTAAAGAAAAACGTCAAAAATACTGATTTCGGGCTTGTGTTTCAAAAAGTTAACCGTGAAGACTGTGTATAGATCTTGTACAAATGCATTGCAGTTGGGGACTTCTTGAATTGGTGCAATGGGCAGTGTTCCACACAGCACACATGATTAGTGTATACATTTTGTACTTTAATAATTTCATTGGATTTAGTAATGCTTAATTCCTGTGGAGAATTTGTTAAATGGTGGAAATATCTCTCATGAACAGTTATCGACAGCTACGATCACAACTTCTATGTATAAAACTTCATTCCACATCACTGTGGTATCAATAAATTTGATATACATTCAACTGTATTAAGAGGTCACCTTTAGGACAAAGAAAAAGTGGTCTTATCAAATCATATGATATTTTCAATGATTGGACAAGAAAAATGTGACCTTTTAATACAGATGACTGCTTAATAGAGCTGACCTCAATTTGTCTTTCAATTAGTTTTGTGACAATTGGTTGTTGTTTTTTCTGACTTACTTCCTGTATGCTGGTGATGAGAGAGAGTGTTGAGTGTATCTGACTTTCTTTCTACAGTTATATTATTCTAGAATGAAATGTACTGATCATGAAGAATTGGTGATTCTATGATATTGTAATTAATGCTATTATTTTTTGTAATGTACAAAACGTGATTTCAAGTGCTGTATATTACGTTTCTATTT
This sequence comes from Gigantidas platifrons, assembly GCA_002080005.1. Taxonomy (NCBI): domain Eukaryota; kingdom Metazoa; phylum Mollusca; class Bivalvia; order Mytilida; family Modiolidae; genus Gigantidas; species Gigantidas platifrons. The sequence goes on from MJUT01051999.1 coordinate 516,684, forward strand.
TGATTTTTTTTGTTACTATGATTTTATGAAGTGATATTTATATTTATTCATTTGGCTGTCCTGTTCTACAAGAGTGGATAAACTACTCTAATATGTTTATGCTAGACATGAGTTTAATACATATGTTTCAACTTAACATGAGTTTAATACATATGTTTCAACTTAACATGTGTTTAATACATATGTTTAGTCTTGGCATGTATTTAGACTTAACATGTGTTTAATATGTTTCAACTTAACATGTGTTTAATACATGTTTGGTCTTGACATGTGTTTAGACTTACCATGTGTTTAATACATGTTTGGTCTTGACATGTGTTTAGACTTAACATGTGTTTAATACATGTTTGGTCTTGACATGTGTTTAGACTTAACATGTGTTTAATACATGTTTGGTCTTGACATGTTCAGACTTAGCATGTGTTTAATATGTGTAGACTAAAGACATGTTTATAGATACTGGTTTATTAGCTTTATTTCCCAGATATTTGTTTTGATGGGTTTTTTTTTTGGAGCAAAATATGATCCAAGCAGATCATGGTTGTGACAGTAAATGATGTGAATTATTGATAGTCACTTACCAACAAATGACCAAGTAACATTAATGGGATCTCCAAGCATCTAAAGCAGTTACAATCTTTCTATGCCCTTGTATAAATAGGGTACCAGTACGCAGACAAAAGAAAAAGTAAATATGCAAAATAAGCTTATCATGCCAGGTGTACTCGATACAACATTATATGATAAAGTTTGTCAGTGACTTGCAACAGGTCGGTGGTTTCCTCCGGGTACTCTGTTTTCCTCCACCAATAAAACTGACTACCATGATATTACTGAAAAATTGTTGAAAGTGGCATTAAACACCATAACCCTAACCCTCCATTAAATGTTCTACGGATGATTTGTATCGGTGTTTGATCATACACAACTAACTAATTGATAATCAAATATGTTAATTTTTATTTATAGATTTGTGATTAAAAGATGAGGCAATAATTTCGTATGCATGTATGAATGATAATACTGGTTTTTCGATTTCGTCTAGACATGTAGGTCTCGCCATGATTAGTATATTTGATCAATTTAGAATTTTAAAGTTTCGTTTTGAAATTTTAAAAAGTACTCTCTAAAAAAAAGTTTCTAATAGGAAATGATGTAAGACCAGTAGCATACTTTTTAATATTTTTATGTTCAGCTTTCCATGTAGTATTTTGCAATACATTCTATATTGATAATAAATTACTTGGATCAAACAATGGCCAGCTAGTCAATAGAGTCATGATTTTCAGAAACACAGAAATTTTCACTATCTTTCTAATATAAAATCCAGAGATATTTCTCTATAAATATGGAGGATTTAAAAACAAATTAGGGATGCAACGATTGTGCACTAAACGACACTGAACAAGATCATAAATCTCACTATAAACTCCTGTATAGATACTGTAGGACAATGTTCAAATTCAATCATTCCGTTATTTAAAGAAAATTTTAGAAAGATTGAAGACATCTTGCCTTCCTGTCGTACAATGAAAATTTTGTGATTAGATATGTTGTGTTTAATGCTGATATTTGTGTTTGTATATAAATTTATATATATATATGTAACTAATCCAGAAATTTATTGTACAAAAAATTCACAAGTGACGGAACAATGCAATAACTCAGAAATGTGCTTAGAGGACGAGTGAGTTTTATAGTGTTTTTGGTTACAAGTGAAATACATTTGTACTTAGATAACAGAATTTTTGGATTAGTTACACTGTTTATTATATAGAAATTTTCATTGTTTTTGTAATGTTAAAAACAAACGAACTATATTGTCATTTGCAATGCACAAATGTTTTTGCAATTTTGACAATATTTGAAAATATGGACCGTAATGTCACGATAGTGAGCTCTTTATTTCACATGTGGAATTTCAGATTTATTTCATTGAGAAATCCTAGGATTTTTTTTATAACAGCCATCTAGATAATAAAGTGTTAAGATTTGAAACTGTTTTAAAAAAATTTGAAACGCATGCAGCGAAAACCTGTCTTGAGAGTGCACTCCTTCTGAAAGGACAGTGTAGTCTGTCAAACAGATGACTCCACCATTAAAACTGATCGCCACGAAATAACTGAAATATTTTTAAAAGTGGCATTAAACACCATAACCCTAACCCCCTCAAACAGATGGTCCCTCAATATAGGATTTATTTATATGGAAAATGAAAAGAGTAGTTACATTTTAAAAGAGTGTGGTCAACCTTAAGAAACAACTATAAAGACAGTCTTCAATGTGTTTGTACCAGCAACTGTCATTTATTCCAAGAATATTGACATAGTTGAGAAATTCACTTTAATATCACTTGAAATCAGTGAAAAAAGTGTTTTTACATAAATATCACTGCCTGGTCCATAGTGTTGGTTGATGTACAATGTTTGTAAAAATTCCTTGTGTGCTTAAGTTATTTGTTGAAAAATGCATTGCTTTATACCTTGACTGAGGAAAAATGTTTTTGGCTGTACATGTAGTAAAATATAGTTAGAAGTTCACAATCTTTGCATCAACAGCCTTGTGGTGTTAGTAGAACTATTCCATTTACACATATTGTTCATGGAAGAAAGGTAAAGGAGAGGATTTTGACAGTGACTTCTCCAAGTTGAATAGAATATTTACTTGCATAAATTTTTGAAGGATAAACCCATAGAAATGTTTTAAAAACCTTTCTTGAGTAGCAAGTATATTTATTTTGAATAGCCCTTATTTCGATGGTGCAAATTCATTTAACTTTGAAAAAATATTTAGAATTTCAATATGCATACATTGTACATTCACATATTTTATTTAGCTGATGGGGAAAATATAATAAAATCAACTTTGATAAAGCTTTAATAAAGTATGGTATTTGTACACAAAATATAAAATATAAGATTTTTATGTATATTCTGTGTAATCATTTATTGATATATTTTCCTCCAATCTTTTTTTTTTAAAGGATACATAAATGTTGAATTAGTTGGGCCTTTCCCGTATAGTACATACTCCACATTCAGTGTCAGTGATTTCTATGTTAATTGCATGTCTGCTATATGTAAGAATTTACTATTTTGTTGCATATAATTTTGAAGATATTTATTATGTTGAGTATCTTATCAGTTATATTGAATAGTTATAAATGTTTAGAGCATTCATAATTTAATTTGATGTGAATACTGCAATCTGATTGGCTGATTTGCCTGGAGCAACATTGGTTATACTCGATAACCTAGTTTGGTATTGTGACGTCGCCAACAACAAATTCAAATAATCCTAATTAAAATTGAGGAATTATTAAATTTTGTTGTTAACATTTATTTACAAATGTATAAGGAATATTTGAAATTGAACATATTACTTAAATAAAGACAAAACATAAATTATATACACATTCATAAAGCAATACTGCTATAGCTTACCAGACCCATTACAATATTTCCTTTCTTCATTGCAAAAATTGGGGCCCGGGTGGCTCAATGTGTTAGGTCGTTGGATCTAGCAGCTCATACAAGCCTATCACCAATACGGCGTGGGTTCGCGCCCAGCTTTGTGATTACACTCGACTCGCAGCAGCAAGTGATAAAGTTTACCAGTGGCTTGCCCAGGGTCGGTGGTTCTCTCCAGGTACTCCGGCTTCCTCCACCACTAAAACTGGTCGCCATGATGATATAGCTGAAATATTGTTGAAAGTGGCATTAAACACCAAAAATTCAAATTCATTGCAAAAATTAAAAAATCTCTATAGTAGCATTGTGTTAATTGCATAATATTTTTTCTGTTTTTTTTTGTATACAATCAAAAGAAATCTAGTGTACTTGTATAAAAAATAAAGACTAACTTCCAAAGGGGTCTTTTTGTCCTATCTGTGACAGTGAAAGGGTCACTGTTTTTGCTTGTGAGAAAGTGAAAGATTTTTATATTAATTGTAAGAAAGATTAATATTTTTATAATAGACACATTGAACTATTTTACATATTCTATGTCAACCGTGGGCATTATTATTAAAATAATGAATCTGACTATTTAGTGTAAGTGTCACTTAAATGGTGTACATGTGACTGCGATGCTTAATTCAGAATGAGGCTCTAAATTGTCTTTTCTGACCCGTAACATGCAGTCTCGGAGATAATTAATAACAAATTTTCACAAGTTACCTGAAACCCAAACGGCTACCACACAAAATCGATGTGAAATGGAGAAATGTCCAATTATTATTGAATTTTATTATTGTGAGACAACAGCATTTGTTCATACGATTATAATTTTAGTGTACACATGTTTTTTTTTGTATTGTTTAAAAATTAATAGGAACCAATACATTTTCTAACCTATTTTGTTTTGACTTGAATGCTATTCGCCTTCCTTTATAAAAATGCACATTTATATGATGTAAAAATGATCTAAAAAAATATTTTAGCTCATCTTTTCTATTAAATATGATTACTGACTGATTAATGTTGAATTAGCACTGCAGATAATGACCATAATGTATGCTGAATGTATATCATTAAGTATGCTCTGATATATGATATAAATATTGTGAACGAGTAGTGCTGATTTTATGATGTTGAAAAAATCAGACTAAAACATTGGCAAGGCTAGAAAACCTTGGACAAATATTTTGAAATGTTTACTATTTATTTATGATATTCTTGTTTACACAAGCACTGATTCAGAAGAGTTCACAGTTATGAAAATTGTCTGAATAAATTTATGAAAGATGTTAATATTTTGTTTATTTTATTTTCTAGAACCCCCTCTTCTGCAATGAAAAATTGACCTCGTATGAGGGATGGCTCCTATTTGACTGAGACAATTTAGTAACATGTTGTTATCTTATTGCCTCTGAAATCATGCCAGATCAGAGGGGTAGCCATTTTTTTGCCCTCGACACTTCGTCGAAGGGGACTATAGAAATGGGTGTCGTCCGTGTGTCCCGAATTGGTTTCCAGATGATAACTTGTGAATGAAAAGTCAGATTGAAGCTAGGTGTGGCATGTAAGTGTATGTTATGAATATCTAGGTCAAGTTCGATAATGACAATTTTTCGACAATTTTTACTAGAGTTGTGCCCCTTTTTATACCTCAAAATTGCTAAATATTTGGTTTCCAGATGATAACTTGGGAACGAATAGTCAGATTGAAACTAGGTTTGGTATGTACCGTAAGTGTATCTCATGAATACATTTTTGTATCTAGGTCAAGTTCGATAGCGATAATTTTTCGACAAATCTTACAAGTGTTGTATCCCTTTTTATACTTCAAAATTGCTAAAAAAAAAAAAAAAAAAAATGTTTCCAAATTATAACTTGTGAACAAAAAGTCAGATCGAAACTAGGTTTGGTATGTAAGTGTATCTCATGAATATCTAGGTCAAGTTCGATAATGATGATTTTTTCGACAAATCTAACCAGAGTTACTCTCCTTTTTTTACTTCAAAATTGCTAATTTTTTGGTTTCCAGATGATTACTTGTGAACAAAGAGTCCAACTGAGGCTAGGTTTGGTATGTAATATGTCATGTGAAATTCTATGTCAAACTTGATAATGACGATTTTTCGACAAATCTTACCAGAGTTACTCCCATTTTTGTACTTCAAACTATATAACCTTGATGCCCCCCTCCCCACATTTCTTATACTGCAAATTTGATGAATTTGGTTTGTAGATGACTTTAGATATCTCTTAAGTCAGTTCAGTATTGCTGGGTTTTTTTTTTTTTACAATTTAACAAGTGGAAAAAATGAGAATATGCAATTACATTTATTTTTTGCGTGATACAGGCTCACCTGAACCTCTAGTTTACAGTAGTTTCAAAATTTAAACTTACCATATAACCTTGGCGTCGGGGGACCAGTGCCCAATGGCCTTTTATTATATAATGTTCTAATACATACATGTATTCACACAAAGTATGGCTCTAGCCAACAAGACAAAATAACTTATTTGACTTTTGACATTTAAGGTGAATGTCGTAGTGACCTCATTTTATAAATTTTTCAGCTATATCATTGGAAGAACAAGTTGCATTCGATGAGATGATGGAGTACGCTTTGTATTAAACCAACACCCTTAGGATACATTATCCTGATGTTGAGCCAACCAATCTTTGTTCTAATTCCTTAATGCTACGTGCTTAATAGATACAGCAAATACCAATTTTATATTCTTTGGTTTGATCCGACCAGGGCTCGAACCCATGATCTTCCAATGGGTGCATTGCTAACCATTACACAACCAATGCGGTTCACTTGTTCAGCACTAATAACTACTTTAGTGATTTTGTATGCAGTACTTGAAACCATTATGTATTTTTGGAACTATAGAACTTTCAAGGATCAGCAAATCAAATTGCATTACTATTGGATCGGACTGCCATGTTGAATTTCATAATAAATTCCGATGAGGTTCACCAAAGGATTATTACTGTAAAAGTTTCTTCCCAGAGAAGAATGAGTTTAATGAGTGAGCAATTTTACGGCTATATTATGATGGGAACAAATTACATGTTAAATTACTAGATGATGATGACAGATACAAAGTGACCACAGTGAATTGTGTAAACATACATTACCGATATGACCTGCCTGTGACCTAACATGCTATAAGATGTCGGCTATTGGACTGTTTCTTTATGCTTAGGTAGGTAGGGTTATGGTGTTTAATGCCACTTCCAACAATATTTCAGCTATATTTTGGCAGTCAGTTTTATTGGTGGAGGAAACCGGTGTACCCGGAAAAAACCACCGACCTGTCGCAAGTCACTGACAAACTTTTATCACATAATGTATCGAGTACATCTCATCATGAACGGGTTTGAACTCGCAACTTTAGTGGTGATGGGCACTGATTGCACAGGTAGTTGTTAATTCAACTACCATACGATCAAGTCCATGAGGGCCCCCTCTATGTTTGGGAAATTGGCATATTGCAATGCTTTTGAAAAAAAAATGCTTTCATTATAAAATGTCCAAATAAGAAACAATTGAGTGTGAAATTAGGACATGTTGTTTTTCCTTTGACTCCTATTTCTTAATATATCCTGGCATCAATGAAAACCATATTAAAAAATAGTTTGATATTTTTATTTAAAATATATATCACAGACCCATAATCTCATACATCTTACATACTACATGTACTTCCAAAGACACTTCAATTCTGTGCATATGATTAACAATGTGAAAACTAGTCTAGCATATTTCCCATCTACAGTAATTGAATTTCTATAAATCGCATGATGAAATTTTTTTGGAGGAGTGCCTGAAGAAAACCACAGACTTACAAACTTTTATCACATAATGTTGTATGAGTACACCTCGCCATGAGCGGGATTCAAACTCATACATCCAAGTACAATACACTTTCATACTTTCAGTTGATTAAATGGAACCTACATCTAGTCTTCACGTGTATGCCTTCATACAACTGAAACATACATAACTTAACAAGATCATTTCATCAACTTATTCATATACCGGGTACGGTAATGTATATATAGATTTTATGTATTACAATGTACAATGTATACCATATGACACAGATAACGGGAAGATATAAATAACTATACATATACATCGGGATATACCATAATGATCATGGGATAATTTTTTTTAATGCTAAAAAACAACACTGATATTTCTCCTCAATTATTTAAATATAATGTTCCAAATAAAATAATGTAAATAATGTCTCAAAAAATGTTAAAAATGGTTGATACAAATGAATGAGACAGTTTATAAACCTATCGGCAAGTCCTGATGACAGAAATGTTTGTACCCTGCAAGCTAATTGTATAAAATTCTGTAAATCTGAAGACAAAAAGTGCTGCTGATTTCAGAAACAGGGGCAGATAACTAATTAGATAAGGGTCCAAAATCAATGGGATTCTTCCATTTGGTAACAGAAACTACACTAGTTCAGTAGTTGTGGAGAAAATGTGTCGCAAGAGAATGAGTGGTGTGCAAGTGTCTGTATACACTCAAATGAAATTGATCCCTGCTTGTGTTAAAAGACATACAATTAGTCCAGTCTGTGCCAAAAACAAAACACTAGCCCTAAATCCCAGTCTAGTACAAATTGGTTCGGACTAGTGAAAAATGCATACAATTTCTTAATCTGATAAAAAAAATCTTCTAAAATGCCTTTCGTGTTAGTTTGTCAAAATGTTTTTGGCACAAACTGGTAACTACTAGCTTTATATCACAAGTAGGGAACCAGCCTAAACAGGAACAAAATGGCAGATAATCAATTAGATCCATGAAGTACAACTAGTTACTTCCTGAAACCAAATCCTATATAATTCCTACATATCACCTGATGACAGAAATATAATCTCCTCTTGCCATCTATCCTGTGACAATAGAATTTGGATGGAAAATGTCACAATCTCATCTGCTAAGATGCTATAAAAGTTAAAAACCACTAAGACAAGGGGATCAATAAAGCCATGTAATGAAATGTGAGTTTCAATCAGATTTAAGACAAAACGTTTAGTAATGTGCCATATCAGAATTTGCTTTCATCATACCTATTGAACCAATAAATACAAAATGAACAGACAGTTGTGAGCAATATTGAAAATATCTTATATAGTGCTTAGAAACAAAGGAAAATGCAGGGTACATGTATACTAAGCAACAGAGTTTGCATCATGTAAAAAAAAACATAATTGATACTGAGAATGTGTAGGTATATGGTGTGTATCCAACAAACTAGAAATGCATTTTTTTTCTATTTGCAAACCAATGTCTCGACTATACATATCACTTTAAGTGATAACAAATATTAATTCATAACCAATTAAAACAATCAATAAGAACATGTTTGAGTAACTTGTCAATATTTAATATATAATAAAAATTATGAAATTCAAGGGAACAGATGTTTAAAAATTTGAACGTAATCACAAACTTTATGTAAGATACATGTATTATTCAATGACACTTGTCTAAACTGAATATCTATGGGGGTAAATTTTCTGTCCAAAATAGACAGGTTTATATATACATTTGTAAGTATTTGGGACATTATGACTAAATATAATTGTCAGTTTATCCTGGATTCCAGTTTTAGATTAGAATTCTGTTTAAATAGGTTCAACATAGTACCATTAATAAACCCCAATAATATGATAGTATATTCTATATTGTGTAAATATTTCTTAACATATTAAATGAAAGGGTTAGTGTTATGGTGTTTAATGCCACTTTCAACAATATATTGGTTATATCTTGGGGGGTCAATTTTATCGGTGGAGGAAACCAGAGAACCCAGAGAAAACCACCGACCTGCCGCAAGTCACTGGCAAACTTTTATCACATAATGTTGCATTGAGTAAACTTCACCTGAGCGGGATTCGAACTCACAACTTTAGTGGAGATAGGCACTAATTGCATAGGTAGTTATAAATCCAACTATCATACGATCAAGATCATGACGGCCCCAATTTGTAAGTAATTACAAAACTAAGATACATGTATTATTCAATGACACTTGTCTAAACTGAATATCTATGGGGGTAAATTTTCTGTCCAAAATAGACAGGTTTATATATACATTTGTAAGTATTTGGGACATTATGACTAAATATAATTGTCAGTTTATCCTGAATTTTTATTAGGATTCCGTTTAAATAGGTTCAACATAATAAACCCCAATAATATGATAGTATATTCTATATTATGTAAATATTTCTAAACATTTTAAATGAAAGTAAGATGTACAGATAAAATATTTATTATTTAGACTAAAAAGTCTTGAATGTAAAAAGCATTCACAACAGTTATCAAAACTACAGAACATTCTTATTGCAAGAGAAATAAAACATCTCCTGTGTATCAGTTGGTGTTCCTCAAGGTAAATATTTTTTTCCGAATAAATACAATACCTATACTAAGTAATATTCAAAATACTGACCTCATAAGATGAAAGTTTTTGTTCTTTAGAAGTGCACAATTGACATCAATTTATAGATGGAGGTTTTTGGAGAAGACGTTACTAAGTTGTGAAACTTGTGTCCTATCCAATTGTTTCTTATTGAACAATAAAATATGTTTAAAATCAAAATCAATTTATAATTATAATCAAGTGCTGCCCTGACAATATGTGTCCTTATTTAGTATTGGTACATGTCTTTTCATCACTAGGAGTTTATATTTTGGTACACCAAAATTAATCAATGAATGATTGACTTCTCATTGAAACATTTAAACTTCCAATTGAATGAACTCCACAAAAGGACAATATGTATTGTATTTATTCAAAGGGAGAGTTCATCTTCAAAAAAAAAAAATTAACATTGAGGAACTGATACACAGGAAAGGTTATATTTCCCTTGAAATAAAATATTAATCAATAACATGAGGCATCATCATCAACAAACATCCACAGTTTTTTTTTCTAAACAGGCAATAAATGAAACATTCACACAAAAAAAAAACACTATCACAAGGTTAATATTTGGGACTAATAATATAATTTATCACATATGCTAATGATATAACAGCTAGAGCCCTCAGTCCAATATTGATAATATCAGGGCCGATATTGCATTGTCATGCTATAATATTTAAGTATTAATGAGAAACTGCAAAATCGTTGATAATATGAAAAACAAATACACCAAAGAATCCCAATTAAAAATATTACTACATTGACTACGTTGCTGAGTTTTCCCTCTGGGGTCGTTTTGATAATTCTTTGTCAAAATATTATATTGACACTATAGTATCACCTTTTATACATAATTCAATTTTTTAAAACAATTTAGAAGCAAATTTATTTAAATAATTACTAATACACTATATTTGAAAAATTGCTACTTTTTTAAAACAGAATGTTAGATGGAAAATGTCTTGATAGTAAATGATAAAATATCTAGGGATGGAATTGAAAAATGTGCAGAACTATATCACTTTATCTGATTACAAAAATAACATTTATCAAATATTGCAGATTTTTCGAACATTCTTTTTCAACCAACTGGATGCTTTTCTTATAAACAAAATACAAATAAAGTTACAGAGGCAGTACATAATCACACAAAACATGTGATGACTTAATACAGCTAGAAGCAATCTTTAATGTGCATTACATTGGAAAATATAATTAAGACTATATAAATTTATGATGAATGGAAGTGATGACTAAGTCAGATTAACTTGTATCGTCAATTCATCATTAATCAATGGGTACAATATTTTGACATAGCATGAAAGTATTATGAAGTCGTAAATAATAAATGGTTCAATATTTTTGACGTAGTACGACTATTGTGAAGTTACCATTAATGAACGGTACAATATTTTGACGTAGTTTGACCGTATGGCGAAGTTGTCATTAATAAATGGGTTCCAATATTTTTCATGGTTGAAGTCCGAGCATATTTTGAAGTCGTCATTAATGAATGGGTACAAATGTTTTTGTTGTATGACCGCATTGTGAAGTCATTGTTAATGAATGGGTACAAATATTTGTTTATGTACCTGACATACAACTGTAGTTTTATCATATTGCAAAACTAGATCTTACTATAGGTTGTAGGTCATTTCCAAATTTGTCAAAAAACTGTTCACGATTATTTTGTTAGCCATCCAATAGTCTGCCAGGGTCCTACTATTAAATGTTAATTTTGAAAACTAGTAAAAAAACTTCAATAAGTTGAATCAAAAGTTTTTTTATGAGCGACAAGATCACTATTTCCAAATTCATCAGAACTCTTTCGAGATTGTTTTCGCTAACCATTTGTACTGGCCCTATAAGAAAATTACAATTTAAAAAAAAAAATAAACCTAATATTAGCTTATGTTATACAAATTCTATACCTTCATATTTAACATTGCCTATTTTAATGTCTTTTAATAAAATCGTGCCGTCAAGAGTAAAAACTGACACATATGACGCCACTTTACCCGATACTTCTTCAGATTTCAGGGCAACAATAATTCTATCTTCTGTTCCTGGTATAAACTTAAACGATGAATAACCTTTAGTCATTTGTTTCTTTCCTATATATTTGAAATCTATTTTGGTAAAGTGTTCATCAGCTGATACTAGTATGTTAGTTGCTCTTCTCTCATCAGCTGTTTCCTCATAAGATTCTTGACTAGCTCGGCGAGGAAGAAAAAACCATTTCTGATGAACATCACTCCAAACCACGGATTCATGAATTATGTAACCTGTAAAAAAAAATATATTACCCATCACTGTTTAAACTTTCTTTTCATAATGTCAACATGGGTTTAGGGGTGATTGTTGTATAATGTGAATAAGCAATTTTTCAGCTACATGTATATTATGGTGAGAAAAGTTATATTAGATGAGGTGATGATGTTTTTTTCATCAAACCAAAACACTAAGTTGCATGTTTATAGAACTAGCAATTCATGAGCAGACATATCGATCCACTCTTGACATATAATCCTATTTTGAGCCAACCCGTCTTTGCTGTTACATTTTAATGCTGCGTGTTTAACAAAAGAAACAACAAATACCAATTTTATAGTCTTTGGTTTTACCTGACCAAGGCTTGAACCCACAATCTTATTGCACTCAAGGCAAATGCGGTCCATGTTAACATGTTCATTGATTATTTTTACTATTGTTTTATTTTTACTATTGTTTAATGTCAAATGAACAATTGTTCAGCTATATCATTGTGAAAACAAGTTACAGTTTGATAAGATAATGATGTTTACTTTTTACTAGATAAACACACTGAAGTGGATTTTTATATTGTAAGTTCACTGAAACAACAGTCTGCAGGTAGACATGTTGCTCCACTCAGACACATTATTCTGATTCTGAGCTAACCAGTCATTGCTCTTGCTCCTTAATGCTGCATGGTGTAAATATAATACATTGTATATGTAGTTTACAAAAATCATATATAATAACAGACAGGGGACATAACTCTCTGAGGCACATATCTTTAATTCTGTCAAAATGAAAAGATGACGTTATTATAAAAGTTGCACTATCTTAGAAATGTTTCTGGGAATGCTAGTGATTTTTATTTTTGTAAATGGAGAAAAAATTACCTTCATACTAACTATATAATTCAAAAGGTCACACTTTACTGATCACAAAACATGTTGAACTTTTCACATCATTTGTAACTACGGTAGTAATAAATTACCTGCTTGTCATCATATACTTTTAAGTCATCAATGACTGACAATTAAGTTGTATATGTCTTATCAGGCCAGTTTTGATGCATAGACAAGAGAGGTTATCACTCTACAGGGTTTTTGTTAGACCTAAAAATATTACGGACAATTGTACTTAAAGTGGTATTTCCTATCAGTCATTCCCTATTTACTTAACTAAATATTTGTCCTAAGTCTTCAAAGTTTAGGTCGTTTTCAAAATCTTTAGGCCAATACAGCAATAGCCTAGAAAATGCCCCAAACTGAAATCCTGCTCTATAAGGCTACTTTTTCTTTGTAAAATGTTTGGCCTTATAAGAGGTGGACTACTGTCAAAATTCATTGCAACTCTTAATTAGTATAAAATTAGCTTGTCTTTATATTTTATCTGGCCCGTAAAAAATACATAGAATACAATGAAAACTTAGTGGCTGGTGTTTAACCATTTGCAGTACATGTACTTGTTGACATTGGCTTATCATGGTAATTTTACATACATTACCTGGGAAGGAATAGCCAGATATTTGTCGTATTTTGTTGTAGACATGTTTCCAGTCAATATGTTCTACTTCTCCACGGGAGCCAATAGACTTTACCCATTGAGGATCAGTATTGATGACTTTGCCTTCTGATGATGTCCATTCTTTACCAAGCCCACCCACATATAATCTTCCATGTTTTACTGTTGCCCATTCACACTTGAATCCTGTAAACCCATTGAATGAAAGTTAAAGTACAAGTATCTAAGGGATTAGGGTTATGGTGTTTAACGTCACCTTCAACAATATTTCTGTTATATCGTGGCAGTCAGTTTTATTGGTGGAGGAAACCACAGACCCAAGTCACTGACAAACTTTATCACATAATGTTGTATCGGGTACACCTCCCCATGAGCGGGACTCGAACTCGCAACCTTAGTGATGATAGGCACTGATTGCACAGGTAGTTGTAAATCCAACTACCATACGATCATGACCACGACAGCCCTTCACCAATAGGTTTGTGGAGTGTTCGTTGAATTTTCTGCAAGATATTTTCCATTTCATTACTTTTATTGTACAATCTGTATTTCTCTCTTTGAATTTCTTGTAATAAATGGACGGTATCATCCTTGTAGATTCTTTGTTCTACAGAACATAAATGAAGTCATGAATTAATGTTTATAAGGGGAGGTAAGCCATGCCATTATTGTCAAATAATGCTTTATTATCAAATAAAATAAATACATGGTTAACAATTTTATGTTCATTTTCTTTCTTATTAGTGCTTTTATCTGTGCTTAATTTGCTTGAAATGTTTAAATTTTAGATGTATGTGTCATGTCACGTCTTATCCTTTGCATGCTCTTATTGTTTTAATGTTATGTTTGTATTCAGTGAAAAGCTCTTGAGAGCTTATGTTATTTATTATGTATATGTACCGAATCAAAATAAAGCTTTCTTATCTTCTTATCTAAATGCCATGAAACAATGCAAAAACTCAAGTACATTTACATTTACATTTTTTTCATACAAACAAATGTATTTTTTCTTTGGCGATACACTAATTTCTAACAACATCCAAAAAAGGGTTACGTTCTGGTGACCTTTACATATACAAATGTACTCATCCAACCAAATTGTTTCTCCCCAAATAATTTAAGAGATTATAATTTACCTTGATCCATTTACCAGTATGAAATGAATGTTCCCTGTCCATAAGAAATGCATTATTAAGAAACAGATAGACATGTCACCCCACTAGGACACATTATCCTGATTCCGAGTCAACCAGTCTTTGTTCTTTCTCCTTAATGATACATGCAACAAATACCAATTTTTTTATCATTTGGTTTGACCCAATCTGGGATCGAACCCACGATCTACCACACTCGAGGAGAGCATGCCAACTATTACACCACTGATGCGGTTAGAACATTATGACAAACAGTAAATTGTGTAACGAGTAACTTTTTTCCTGACAAGTATTAGTAATGCTGTTGTGACAAGTATTGTAATCAATTGTTCTCTTCAAAATGCAATGGAGATTAAGTATCTAAACGTTGGGTCGAAACAAATATATTGGGTGATAAAGGGTTTGTAGAGGTTAAGTTATAAATTACCCTTGTGACTGGTTCCGTTTCCATCAACCAATAAAACCCATGGATAAACAGCTTTATTCTTGATGAAATAAATTATTCCTGTTCTGTCGTCAAATGAATATAAATTTCCGTTAAAAACAACAAGCTCTGATAATTCCATTCCACGACCACCCTGTGACAAGCTGGATGTTAAAGTGATTGGTTCCCTGTCTAGACTGATTGTCACTTTACTGTGATCATCTGATAATGTCAAATTCCCGGTCTGTAAATAACTAAGCCAAGTATTATCCTTATTGTGGCTTTTAGAATTCGTATCCAAATCTGAAATCATTGCTATTTTATACGTCAAACCATCGTTTGTTAGGTATGGTTTGGAAAGAGGATATGTATCATCGTAAGGAGATGAACAATCACATTGTTCCCTTATAGTATTATTTTGGGGTAAAATGTTCATAATTAAGATAAGACAAGCAACAGTAAACAACATGAAATATGCGACTGTGCGTGTTTTTATATGGAGTTTTGCATTTCCAACTCGATATGCAGTTGGTCTACGAATAGCTTGCATCCAGTCATGAACAGTTGATGGACTAGACCTCATTTTGGTCCATTTGTTAAATTAAGGATTTATATACTACTATATAAATCCTTGGTTAAATGTATATTCATATTTTACTAGAATTTCTTCTGCTTATCCGACGTGGCCCATTATTTCCTTAGATAATAAGTAAACATCCGAGTTCTTCCGAAAGTTATTTTGAGGTCTTCAAAAGGATTATTCAAATTAAGTACGGTAGAACCCCGTTACCGTAAGGACAAATGTATATCTCTTGATTTAGTTAATCAAATTTAGATTCTAAATAAAATTTCGTAGATCTACTTGAAAATATATGATCAATAGGTGCGTTCACATATCTACCCATGGTACAATTATGTGTATGACCATTGGTACTAATGTCTAAAAATTGTACCAATGGTACCTATTAACTGTGAACGACATTTTTGTAACCAATGGTGGCATTAATACCAATTGGTAACATTGGTTACCAACAGTTGCCATTGTAAATTGGCTTACCAGTGAAAATGTAAAATAAAATAGTGTCCTCCGTGAAATAATGTCCTCCAGACAAAATACCATATGAAATATTGTCCATGGACATTATTTCATAATGAAATAGTGTCCTGGACATTATTTCATAATGAAATCGTGTCCTCCATCATGAGATATTGTCCATTCTTACTGGACATTATTTAACTTGAAACATTCCCACACTTACAGTAAACACTCATTTTGTTTTTATCTTATACACAAAAAAAATAAAAAATAAAAAATGCAAAAAATTGAAATTGTCATAAAAAAATGGTAAAAATTGTAAAATATACTAAAAATGTAACTTTATTAAATGCCAAACCAGGCATGCGCCGGAAAATAATCATCAGTATGTTGATGGATGTTCCGTAAACAAAGAAGAGAAGAACTGTGAAATAATGTCCGACATAAACTGGATATGATATTTTTATGCTTTACATATTTATACTATACTTTATTTCAAAATATAAGAGATTCCTTTGTCATAGAAATGCTATTTATTACACTATATTTGATTCAATTTGAAATATATTAACAATGTCCAAGTTTTGAATTATAATTATCTCCCTTTGTTAGGACACGGTTTCACTATGATATTATATTGTCCTCTAAGATGATATTATATTGTCCAGATAAAGGACAAAATATCATAGATAAGACAAAATTCCATGACAATTTAATCATGAAATATTGTCCTGGAGGACATAATTTCATAGGACATAAGTTTGCTTTACAGTAACACATTGTTTGCCGTTGGTACCGGCTTTACAGTAACACATTGTTTGCCGTTGGTACCGGCTTTACAGTA
>MJUT01051999.1:536914-549941 GCA_002080005.1 Gigantidas platifrons
GGGGGGGGTTGACCTGTTGCCTAGCTACTATTATAAAGAAGTGTGTCGGGAATGGCCCGACTGAGGGGCTAGTGTTTTCAAAGTAAAAATTTGATTTCCGGCAGAAAAGGGGGATGCTAATATTGTGCCACTCGCGCAACATGTCCTTTGTAGAATAAGAATACTTTATTAAACCAATCATGGTGCCCATAGTTGAGCAGTAGAATCAATACAGAATCATACATAACAAAATAAACCACATACACATATAACATAATAATAATAATAATTTGAGTAGATTTGTTTAGTTTGATTAAATACACACAGTGATACTAAGACAAAATGAAAATAAGCAAAATAAATGTTAAAATTAACCATCACAATTGACTGCACAGTAAAAAACATGTAAATTTAAATTTAAAGATTCACAGCACAAAAAGTGACAATTTTGATAGGACAAAAAGTCACAAATTTCAATTTTAAATATAGGACAAAGTCCCAGTTTGCTTGTATGTTCATGACATTTATTTTCCCACATTAAATTCTACAGCAGATAGTTAAATTGATACATTTGATAGTGATAAGATTGATAAGTGATGATGCAACCTGTTTAAAACTATGTGGTGACCTCTGGATGTGTATTCCATCATTGCTTTTAGAGATATACTGTAATATTCATGGCATTTTGTCAGTGGTGAGGTGTACTCGATACAACATTATGTGATAAAGTTTTCAAAGTCGAGCCTTGAATACAAATTCTGCAAAAAACAACAGGTGGTACATATTTGATCACAAAAACCATACTGCAGACAGCACCACGAAATAAGATCAGAAATTGGCAGGAAAAAACTTAGAACTGTCTCCTCTGTATTGTTAGTTTGATTTATTTCTGAAGAAAGAAGCCATACACGTACTTTCCCCCCTAGTTAGAAACCGTTAACTGTTGTCAAAACTATTAATTAGATATGCATCCGGGGCTATATCAAAATAGCGACATATCGAAATAGCGACATAAAAATAGCGACATTACCCATAAATCAAAACGGCGACAATTTTAATTACCTATTTGAAAATTATATATCAAAATAGCGACATTAAGCTAAATCGATTTTTACAGGTGAAAGAGGATATGATAGAGAAAATTAAACAAAATAAATAAATAAATATCACCACAAGAATTTGTCAAACTTATGGCGTACAGAGCGCAACCAGTTATTAATTTCAAGGACGTCCTTGTTAACTTGTAGAATTCTACTATATTAGTGCTTGCGATGATTTTAAAAGTTTTAAAACATGGAACAATATAATCAAGTTTATTTTAGCTACTGCTACTTTTATTCATCCTGCTCAACATCATACTTCCACCTCCCCGTAGGAATAATGACTAATAATTTCCAAAAACATTTCAAAATAATAACAATAAAATTAAAAAACATTGATATAAAAAATAAAATGCTGTGAAAAATACTTCTGCAAAAACACTTAAAAAATATTACTGGAATTAAACATAATATTTAATATTTAGGTTGATTTTTTTTTAGTCAAGCATTTTTTTTAATTGAAAATGAACAAATAATGAAAATTGTGACTTTTTGTCCTGTTTTTTTTTTTACAATATTTGAGGTTGTGACTTTTTGTCCTGTGACTTTTTGTCCGTTACTTTTTGTACTGTGACTTTCTGTCCTACATTCACGATTCATATTGAACGAAGAGTTTTGAAAGCTGAACGGCTGCCTGTTTTTGGTATATATCTTCTGGAGTTTTGTTATTTGTGCCGTCTCGGGTTCATAAAACGGACTTCGTCCAATTGGCAAATTCGGGATGAACATACTTATTTTAAACATTTGCTTCAACAGGTGGGCACTGGATAAAATCGAAAGGTTCCGTTTATTTACTGGGTACACGTGAGAAAAAAAAATGACGATTGATGTGAAGAAAGCTGAAGTAATTTGTTCTTTAACATATATTTTATTGGTTAAATCACAGTACATATTCCTATTAGTCCAGACTGTATTTGTACAACAAGAACGTGACACAATAATTAATATA
This sequence comes from Gigantidas platifrons, assembly GCA_002080005.1. Lineage (NCBI taxonomy): Eukaryota > Metazoa > Mollusca > Bivalvia > Mytilida > Modiolidae > Gigantidas > Gigantidas platifrons. Next base: position 538,943 of record MJUT01051999.1, read on the forward strand.
CACAACAAATTGTTTAATATGGTGTTACCTAACTTGGGACGAAGTCCAATATTCTTTTTAAACAAGCTTTGAAAGGAACAAATAAATAAGTTTCCGTAGGCCAATATTTAACAGGACTTTATCTCATGGATATGTGTGAACACTTTGTGAATGCATATGATATTGCAATGCTTCCTGATAACACGCAGCATAAATATTAAAGGAGAAAGGGATTGGTTGGATCGGAATCAAGATACAAATGTAATGTGTCCGAATGGAACAACATGTATCTATCTGCATACTGTTGTTTCAGTGAACTATAAAAAATCCAACAAAGTGTGTTGGTCTAGTACAAAGCAGACCTCATTATCTCCTTGAAAATTAACTTGTTCTCGCCTAGATGTGGAACCGTAGCCATTATGGTCCTTGGCCAGTTTTCTGATATTTGCGAACCTATGGTCCTTGACCAGTTTTCTGATATTTGCGGACCTACCTATGGTCCTCAAATATCAGAAAACTGGCCAAGAACCATAAGGGCTACGGTTCCGCAGCTAGTTCTCCCCATGATATAGCTGAAAAATTGCTTTGTTGTCGTTAGAGTGTGTGAGTGAGTGATTGTTCTTTGACACCAATTCAGCAATTTTTCAGCTATATCATGGTGAGAACAAGTTAATTATCAATGAGATGATGATGAAGTCATCTGAAAAAACAGTCTGCGGTTAGACATGTCGCTCCATTTGGAAACATTATTCTGATTCCTAGCCAACCAGTCTTTGCTCTTTCTCCTTAGTGCTGTGTACTTAGCATAGAAGCAACAAATACCAATTTTATAGTCTTCGGTTTGACTCGACCGGGGCTCGAACCCACGATCTTCTGAATTCCAGGAAAGCATTACGTCACCGATGTGGTAGTTGTCATTAGACAACACTCACTCACATTAATATTTGTTGATACATGTAGTTAGACAGTCAAGCACAGTCACCGAATGATATTCCAATAAGAAATTAGCGTAACACATAATAAACAATGCGTAGCAGTAACAAATAGCAAACTATGAGTATTTATTAAGAACATGTATGACCCAAGAAGTGTGTGTTAGATGGGCTTGTCATTAGCTGTGGAATCAAAGCAAGTCAAACCCGACAGGCATTCATTGTTGAGGGTGAAAAATCTCCATGCCTTGCTGTGGATTATGGAGTGCTCCCAGGGATCATGTTCTCAACTGTATAAACGACATCCCCACTAGACTAGATTCCACTATAAAGACTATTTGCAGATGATATAATTGCATATCTGGTAGTTAAATCAAACTTCGATGCCCTAAACCTACATAAACTTAAAATCTGTGAAACGTATTTAGCAAACTTTTTATTTTATTTTCTGCATAAACGTCTAATAGAAAAGACATGGCCTATTAGTAAACATGATGTCCTATGTTTACTTACAGACATGGCCTATTAGTAGACATGATGTCCTATGTTTACTTACAGAGTACATTTCCAATTTGATAATCTTGATATATTTTCCAGAAATTCATAATCCATATGTTGTCTATAGACATAAAGAGCAATTAATAATTAGTTTTCGGTGATTTGTCTACAGACAAAAATATTTCTTAATCTATTCTCTCGATATGTATTTTCCAGGTTAAAAATCTTGTTGAGATTTTACAGAAGAACATTAAAACATCGGATACGCTCTTAGATGAAGTATCAGATATTTATCTACAGTTTGCAGTAAAAAAAATTCCAAATATTGCAAATAAAATAATAAAAATGTATGTATATATTTGTATAATGGAAGGGGGTTAGGGGTTATGGTGATTAAAACCACTTTCAACAATATTTCAGTTATATCGTCAGTTTTATTGGTGAAGGAAACCGAAGAAAACCACTGACCTGTCGCAAGTCACTGACAAACTTTATCACATAATATTGTATCAAGTACTCCTTGCCTGAGCTGAATTCAAACTCACAACATTAGTGATATAATGAAAGTAAATTAATTTAATCACCATGGCAATGAGAATAAAACATGTTAATTTTTCCTATCTGCAGTTGTACATGTAACAACAAGTAGTTTCATTATGCATATAAATTATTCCTGTCATTAAACTTCATATGGGGGCTGTGGTGATCGTGGCCGTATGGTAGTTGGATTTACAACTACCTGTGCAATCAGTGCCTATCACCACTAAAATTGTGAGTTCGACCACTTCATGGCGAGGTGTACTTGATGCAACATTATGTGATAAATTTTGTCAGTGACTTGTGACAGATCGGTGATTTTCTTGGGTACTCTGGTTTCCTCCACCAATAAAACTGACTGCCACGATATAGCTGAAATATTGTTGAAAGTGGCATTAAACATCATAAGCTAAACCTAAACCCAATATGCCTTTTAAATTGATAGTTTCTAAATACAAATTTCTATTACTATTTTATAGACTTTGGAAATAACTATTGTTATTACTAGAATTTGTCTTTACAATGATATTTGCAAGCATCAAATCATAGATTTATGCCAGGAAATATTTTGTACAAATACTATACTGTTTATTATCTGTTCTAATAAAACTATTAACTTAGAATGTTATTGATTTGTAAATAATCTCAAGCAACATTTACACTATTATCTACTAGTGGTGCACCCATCTTGAGATATATCGACTAATCAGTCGGACGTGAGCGTCCAAATCCGATTATCGATTCTTAAACATTATCAATTCTGATTCCTAGTGTCGAAAATATATGTATTACTTATATTCTTTGTTTTTGTCCTCATAATGACAAACATCTTGCAGTTTTATGCCAGCATACTTCTGACACTCAGTCAATGTACATATTTGGATTTGGGGTAAATGACGACGGATGAAAAACCTATCTTATAGGTCGCAAAAGAAATTTAGAGGATCTGGTTAGAAAAGAGAACAGGAAGAAAGTTTCCTTAAGCTATTGACAAAACAAGTATTGACATAGGGCACCAGCATGATGATGGTTGGAGGCAAAGAAATTCTTAGGGTTCTTAGATAAAGATAAAGAGTTATAAACAAAAAAGCAAAAAGAATGTTTTCCAAATTATGTTGTCAGTATTTATTCGTTTAATAAATATGTAGAACTTGCCCAATTTGTGACAAACAGCTCCATTTTGAACCAATACACATTGTAAAACTTTTATTTCTTATGATTTCAATGTTGTAACTATTGTTTAACTGGAAAAATGTGGCAAGCAAATATATACATGTATAACTGAAAATTGGAGACACTATTCTTTTACAAAATGTTCATAAATATTTTTATTATTGCTAATCCAGTGAAAAGAAAATTGTTTACAGTGTGGTATTCATTAAAGTGTATTATGTTATAATTATTATTTTTTATCCTTACAGAAAATTACCACATGGTTTACACAAGAAAAATACAGAAGTTTGTTTATTTGTCAAAGATTTAGACAGAAAGAATAGGGAGCATGAATTAACATCAGATCATTTTAAAGATTTACTGAGAAGTAAAGGGGTAACATGTGTATCAGAGGTGAGTGTAGTAAATATGCATTGTAATTTTAAATATAGATTGTTGGAAATTACCCTGGCTATTTATAGATATTAGGTATGGTCTTTATGGCAGATTAAACATAGTTATAACAATTTAAATGAATTTCTAACATTGATAGATCCTATAGATTTGAGAGATTCAGTAAATTTTTCCCAAGTGTATGTGAAAAAATTCAGGAGAGTACATGCATATGTTTAACAGGTCTATGATATTCTGTAAATGGGAATATTTGTAAATCTTTTTAAAGTTTGTTAGATAAACTGATGCAAAGAAATATGTGTTGAATAGAATGATGTGGTAGGCATCTAAAATGACCTGATAGGTAAAATTGGTGTTGCATAGTAGTCCCTCTTTTATAAGGCAGCCCCTTCTGCAATGAAAAATAATAGCCAAGAGGTGTGGACTCTCTTGGGGGGAACAATTTAGTAGTACAGTATTTTACTATCTCCTTGCATCTGGAATCGGCCCTTATCAATGGGGGTGGCCTTTTGTGAGGTGCTATAAGAGGGAGACTACTGTAGGAAGATAATGTTTTTAGAGGAGACTTTTTTTACTGCAAGCAGAAGCTTATCATTTATAAATTTAAACTCTATGGAGAATTTGCTAATTAGATAACAACCACGTCGATGGTTTAATGGTTAGCGTGCTTGTGCGGTAGATCGTGGGTTCGAGCCAAGATCAGGTCATTAAAAGACCATAAAATTGGTATTTGTCGCTTCTCAGATAAGCATGCAGCATTAAGGAGAAAAAGCTAAGGCTGGTTTGCTCGGAATCAGGATAATGTGTCTGAGGGAGGCAACATGTCTATTTCAGTGAGCTAGCACTATAAGAATTCAACTAAGCGTGTTGGTCTAGAACAAAGCGGACCTCATCATCATCTCATTGAAAATTAACTTGTTCTGGCCTTGATATAGCTGCAATATTGCTGAGTTGGTGTTAAACAACAATCACTCACTCATTAATTAGATAACATATAGTCTAGAAAATATACTAATTATTTAAATTAAGGTCAAAGTTGACTTGTGATTTGCATATTTGTCATTGCCTTTGATTATGTCATCATGAAGTGTATCATGCATGTCTTGTGTTTGTTAATTAAGAACCTAAATATTGTTTCTTATTAAATAGTCTGCACATTTTCTTTTCTATGTTTACAGATTATCCCACTGAAAGCCTTAAAATTAGAATACAAACCACACGAAGCAAAGCGTAATCTGTCACAAAATTACGATGTATATTTGGGAGATGAGAGAATAATCAGGCTGCTACCTTCCTTACTGGGCAAAAATTTCTATGGAAAGAAAAGGTAAGTCCTGCTAGGTGTTGAAAAAAATTACAGACGAGTTGTCATGATCAGTAATTTTATTATTAAGTTTTTAGGAACATTGAAATGTAAACAGGATCACAGCATAGTACTACAACTGATAGTAGGTTTATTTCTAGAGTACAACAGGATGAGGATCATGGTTGTGTTTAAGGCCACTTTCACCAATATTTCAGTTCTGTTGTGGATAGATCTTATATATGTTAACAGCTCTATCAAATAAGGGTGTGTCTAGTACACATAACCAAGAGTATGAGTTAAAATATAATAATAGGGATTATCTAGATTACACAAATACAACTTTTCACTAGATAGGCCTATCTTTAGTCAAAGTAGTAACTGCATTGGTGGTGTAATGGTTAGCATGCTCCAGTGCAGTAGATCGTAGGTTCGAGCCCTAGTCAGGTCAAACCAAATACTATGCAATTGGTATTAGTTGCTCGTCCGTTAAGCAGGCAGCGTTAAGAAGTAAAAGCAAATTCCGATTGGCTCGGAATCAACAATTGTGTCAGAATGGGGCTACATGTTTACTACCTACCTGCAGACTGTTATTTCAGTGAGCTAGCCCTATAAAAATCCAACTTTATCTCTGATAACTAATGTGAAATAGATTACTTGTTGAAGATACAGCTGTATTTATATAAACTGTATTAATGTTTATACAGACATCCAGTGCAGGTGAACATACAAGCTACTGATCTGAAGAAGGAGATAACAAATGCTGTAAATAATACAAGATGTATAATGAAAGGACGGGGTGCAGTCAGGTAAATTATGATGTATAATGACAGGGCAGAGCCCAGTCGGGGAAATTAAGATGTATAATGACAGGGCAGAGCCCAGTCGGGGAAATTAAGATGTAGTATTGTATTTGTACTTATTTTTACAATTTTGGTAACCTTCAAGTTCATATTTAAATTTGTGATAATTTGAAAATTTCTATAGCTGAATATCGTTATTTTCTATAGTAAGTTACACTGTATATAAAAGACTATATCAGTAACGGTAGAAGTGAGTACAATCTGGTAATATATACAAAATAATTTTGTCTTCGTTGAAATATATAATAGTAACTAGCTTAAAACAGACTTGTGCAAATTTTTGGATTTATATCTGAATTATACTTTTTGTATTTTATTTTCATAATTTTCAGTGTTTGAATTTTGTGATTTCAATTAAATCACCAAAGAACTTGAAAATTTAGAGTGGAAATATAGCATGTATTTTTTATTCTTCAGTTTAATACGAGTGGGTCATTTTGACCTGAACACCAACCAGATCGTAGAGAATATCATGTCCACAATAGATCAACTTGCGACAGCTTTACCTGGTGGTGCAGTTAACCTTAGAAATATCTACATAAAAACACAAAATTCCATGGCCTTGCCTCTATATGTATCTATGGGTATGTTTTTATTTTCTTGGTACTACACATTGTTGAAATATGAAATATTGTATGGAACGTAACCAATACATGGATAAAATTTGAACCACATCTATGATGTAATGATTAGCGTGCTCTCCTGGAGTATGATAGATCTTGAGTTTGAGCCTCTGTCATGTCAAACCAAACACTGTAGAATTGGTAATTTTTGCTTTTCCGTTAAGCAAGTAGATTTAAGGAATAAGTGCAAAGACTGTTTGACTCAGAATCAGGATTGTGTAACTGAGTGGAATGATTAACCCACAGACTGTTGTTTCAGTGAGCTAGCATTATAAAAATCCAACAAAGCTCTTGGTCTAGAACAACGTGGACATCGTCATCATCTCATTGAAATGTAACTTGTTCTCACAACATGATATAAATAACAAATTGCTCACTTTGCGTAAAACAACAATCACTTTCTCACTCACTGGATAAAACTTGAATGTTTGGTTATTATGTATGGAACTTCTGGTTCATAATTACATTATGTAAAGTCAATACTCAAATTGTATGTACATGTAAATATAGTCATTGGATAATCGTCCCTTTTCTTTTGTGGATCAGAAATCCAAGATTCCATGATGGTTGCCACCACAGATGTTGTTTAACATAGTACCTATGGCGATATGAATAACAGGCTTTTTCTCAGACATTACAACATGTGTTGTTTCCTCCACCAATAAAACTTACTTACCGCCACGATATACTGTAAATTCGGAAATTATTGCATTCATTTATTATTGCGATCTTCGAAAACTTTCACAGATTGCGATTTTTATTATTGCGGAGCATGAAGTCCTCCAGTACAAATGGATACTTATGTTTCCGAAATGCGAGATTTAATTATTGCAATTTCACATCAGTCGCATTTTTCGCAATAATAAAAACATCGCAATAATTTCTGAATTTACAGTAACTTAAATATTGTTGAAAGTGGTGTTAAACACCATAGACCCGTTAAAACATGATTGAATGCAAACAGTGCATAAATAACAAGGTGAGCGATACAGGCTCTGGCATTGTTATCTTGAAACTATCACAGAAATTTTATAGATTGATTGATTGATTTATTTATTTAAGGCCAAACTAATAAATAGTTGCATTTAATGTCAAATTGTATTTTCAAACAGGGTAAATATATTACAAAACAAATAAAATTCATTGCACAATGACATAAAACTAAAGTTATTGATTGGCGTGTCCTAAGTAATGGTAAATAATTACAAAAATGGTTAGAAAACAATTTCTTTTTATCTTCATTTTTTACAGGATCAACTGACAAGGTTATTTTGTTAAAACCAGAGAAAAAAGTGAACAATTTTATTATAGAAGAAATCACAACTGTTCAAGATGGCAGGGTCAAAGTAACACCTACAGGTTATGTTAGGGTTATCAAGGGCAACGATACTGGATTCACGAAACCGAAAGAAAAGAAGGACACTAAGAGACTTCAATCTAAGGCCAAGAAAGTAAAACCTGCTTCTCAGGCCAAGAAAATGAAACGTGGTTCAAAGGCCAAGAAAATAAAATCTGTTATCAAAAGTTAATGACATATTGTTGCTGACTTTTATTAGCTCATCTTTCCAGAAGGTCCTAATGTGAGCTACTGTCATCACTTAACATCCATCATTGTCTATGTCCTTAAATTTTGTAATTTTTTGTTTCATTCAGAAATTCAGTATGGCAGCTTTCTGATTGGGTGAAATTTCAAATATCTTCTTCACAGAAACCACACGTGTAATGGAATAGGAATGTTCTCAATATTTTATGAAATCCGATATCTCCACCCATAACTTGTTTTGCATGCATCAAACACTTCAGTATGTTCAAAGACGTTAGTTTAAACTTATAAAAGCCTTTGGATACTCTTATTTAGGAATACAAAATGGATATATGATCCTTATTGGTTTGTGGTTGTCTGTCACCTCTTGCGCCAAACCACTAACACAAAAAAGACCACCTCATATGATGTTAGAAATCTAGGTCCTGGCTTGGGACAGACCCAAAAATGTTAAACTGGTTAATGTGATCACAACCATCCTCTTTTGATAATTGGATATGATACAGTGTAAATAAACATTAAAAAACCTGAACAGATTTGCTTCCACTCAACTAAACCACACACTTTAAAAAAAAATGATAGCAACATAAACATGGACAGTAACAGGGTCAAGGAATGCTCAGAGTTAAGTGACTGCTAGCTACATGTAGGAAGGTAGAATCTGTTGTTACAGTTCATTACTCTTAGGACAAAAACAATTGTCTTCTCAACTTTGATGTTGATAATTATACTGGTTTTAAAATATGTTGTCTTCCATATCTTTATCATAGTTATTATTTTGGATTGATGTCTGCTGAAGATGAATTTTTTTTATTATGGTGTTTAATGCCACTTTCAACAATATTTCAGTTATAATGTGGTGGTCAGTTTTATTGGAGGAAACCACCAACCTGTCGCAAGTCGCTGACAAACTTTTTTTTATCACATAATGTTGTATCGAGTACACCTTGCCATGAAGATGATCATGTTTGACTTAAAGGAAGATTTAGTTCAGATGACTTTTATCATCCATTTATCATTGGTTTTGTATTCTATTAATTTTAGTTGTACCCCGCTCTTGGAGTGTTCATTATACTGAATTCCCTTTGTCCTTCCATCGGTTTGTAAGATGCAATATCTGCAGGGATTTCCCTGGGATTTTATGCCGAAAATAGATTTAACAGGATTGAAACACCTTCAGAGTCTTATCCTGAGACCTATTTTGCTGACAGTTCACTTGGTCTTGATCTATACTTTAATTAAGGAATTAATTGCCTTGCAATCATTATTAACCAGAAACAATTTGGATTAAATTTTCTGCATTTTTAAAATCTTACCTGCCATCATGCTGTTACAGAGACTTCTTGCAATTTTTTATAATGGATACTGTTCAAATGGCTAATATAATAAACTGTGCATTTTAGCAAACACAGTTTTTAGAATAGTTCCAAACTTTTAAATATAAAGACAAGTCTGACCTACCATATAAATAATATTATATTGTAAATTATGACTGGTTTGTTTTGTTGTTGTTTTCCTGTGAATTGAAAAAAATTTACATTAAAGGATTTTACAGTTGGACAAAGCATTTATTATTTATTTATTCCAATGAATTTCATTTTAAAATACGTAATAAAACAACCCATAAAAAATCGTTACTTGACCGAATCCGATCAGAATTTTACTTGAGAAAAAGTAACCAATCAGAATTTTTTATATGGAAGTTCCAGGTTATTGTAAACTGGTTCCCGTTGGATACTACTATTATACGAAATACGAACGAGATATGGTAGTCAGCCAAGAACCAGCAATGGGATTCTCTCAAAATAATTTTTCACTCGAGACATTCGAAAGTAAGTGAGTTCGATTTCTTGCCGCAGCTACCGCTCATGACACAAAATGACTGCTGCATTTCAGACATTTCAGTGGCGGTCTGACGCGTTTTCATTCTTTTAGTGTGACATTTCCGATAATAACGTGTCAATGCTGCGAATCCGCCGCCCAGAGTGATCCCTTTATCTGGGTTACACAAACAAGTTATATTATACTTTGGACCTCTTGTTTAGAAACAGGTATGGTTACAATACCCCAAATCAATAACAACCTTTATTCAGTGCCAAGGATCATTGTGTTCAAAATTCAGAAGGATCTGTCATCTACAATTGAAGTTTAAAAATTCTTTTTGGTATAGACGTTTTCAGAAATCAGTGATTACACAGTTATCGTTCGTGGACACTAGGTGGCATTACTATCGTCCGCCATTAAGAAAGTACAACAATTGCTTGTTTACACTAGTTACGATTACTCAGTATTCATAATTGGATTAGATAAACACGCTTCAGTTGTTATTTTATGGCTCCTCGTGAAACTTTTTTTTCAGATAAAGAAATTCAGATGTTTTAATTTGATAAAACTTAAATTCCTTTTCATCTTCACTACAGGTCCCTATAAAGAAATTGACCGACAAAAAGTTTTAATTTGTTTTACAATTTAACACATTAATTTGTTTTACAATTTAACACACACAAAAAAAATAATAAAACAGAATTGAAAAATGCACCTTTTAGATGTCACATTCAAAGTTAAAGGGGCATTAGCTACGATTTTGACAAAAAAAAATATATGTTTTGGAAATTGGTAAATAGCTTTAAAATGATGAAATAGAGGTAAATATTTCATATTAAACAGCTAATCGAACCACTTTCCACCTTTTGAGAACAAAAATTACCATCGATTACTTATTTGTATTTTGTCGCTTATTAACTGCCAACTTGCATGGTTCGTTGTTCATACATGTAATTAACACTGACTAAAATTCACAAAATATAAGAAATAAGTGCATTGTTGTACTGATTTAATGACGATTCGACAAACTCCGTAAACAATGTTGATAATTAATAAGATGACGTCCATTTCTTGATCGATCTCAAAACATGAGCAGTTGCAGGCCTTTTCCCCGATATACATTTCATAACATTTATAAGTTACAGAAACACGTTTTATTAAGGCATCAATCATATCTGATAGTCTTTATGGGTAACAAAAATTTACGATTTGGCAGAGAATGCCCCTTTATACAAAATGCAACTATTTTGCATTTTCGATTTTCAAGCCATCTTCCAATTTATTTGTACTTAAAAAATAAATATATATATATATATATATATATTTTTTTT
>MJUT01051999.1:553616-564334 GCA_002080005.1 Gigantidas platifrons
TTACTTGGATATCATGCTATTAATGGAGAAAGAGTATCAGTTACTTGAATATCATGCTATTAATGGAGAAAGAGTATCAGTTACTTGGATATCATGCTATTAATGGAGAAAGAGTATAAGTTACTTGGATATCATGTTATTAATGGAGAAAGAGTATCAGTTACTTGGATATCATGCTATTAATGGAGAAAGAGTATCAGTTACTTGGATATCATGCTATTAATGGAGAAAGAGTATCATTTACTTACTTCATTTACAACCAGTTTGTTAAGCTGACTCGCTAATCGCTGCCACACTTTGATAAATATTGGTTTATTGAGTAAAGACTCAACTCTCAGAAGATGGTTCTTCAAGACCAGAAACATTTCACAAGCATTTGTAGACAGTCCCAATGACTCTTTAGTAGAAGATAAGATATTCCACCTGGAACAGATTCAGTAAATACATTCAAGTTTCTGTAGTTATAATTCCAGAGTCGTCGTGGCCATGATGGTATGGTAGTTTGATTTACAACTACCTCTGCAATCAGTGCCTATCACCACTAAATTGTGAGTTTGAATCCCGCTCATGGCGAGGTGTTTTTGATACAACATTATGTAATAAAGTTTGTCAATGACTTGCGACAGGTCGGTTGTTTTCTCCGGGTACTCCCGTTTCCTCTACCAATAAAACTGACCGCCAGGATATAACTGAAATATTGTTGAAAGTGGTGTTAAACACCATAAGCCTAAACCAAACATAATCCCATAGATGACTCAAACTAAGTCAACATCTATAAAATTTGCCTTTAATTCTACATTAAATAAACATTGATATCAAAAACATCTATTTCTCACACGACGATATAACTGAAATATTGTTCAAAGTGGCATTAAACACCATAATCCTAACCCTTCTATTTCTCACAATACAATTTCTTTGTTCCTGGCAACAATAAATCTATATCATTTTCAACTTAACTGTAATGCCTTTAAGAAATTCCCTAATTCCACTCGACTTTCTAGGAAATTTGATAAATTACTGAAAACATATTTCATGAGTTTTTTATAGTTTGATTGTTGTTTAATGCCAAGTGGGTAATTATTGTTAGCTACATCATGGTGAGAACATGTTGTATTTTGATTAAATAATGATGATGCCTGCTTTCTATTAGACCACAGGGAGCAACACAAGTGCTGGCTAGTATGTTATTGTGTTAAAATCTTGATGAATTTGTTTTGTATGATTGTAATGTAATGTATTATCATATCCTCCATTGTGTAATCTGAGGGCCTCAGGGAAGATTATTGTAGATAATTGAATTTACCCTCATAAAAAAAGTATTATTATTATTATTATTATCATTATTCACAAATGCTGGACCATTGGGCAAGTAAATATTTCAGTATTGAAATCATATACAGTTGACTCTCGTTATCTCGAATTCGATGGGACCATGGAAAAAATTCGAGTCAACCGTAGTTCGACTCAAGAGGAGCTACGAAAACCGGAAGTGTAGTTTGTTTACTGACGAAAGGGAGACAACTGGAGCGAAATTTTGAAGAGAACACCAGCATCGCATGTCCCGATTCTCGGAACGATTTGAAATTTATTTGATGTTTTTGTTGCTTTTTTTTTCTCTGTTAAATTCTTTGAATCTTGTGGAACAACTGATAACTTCTAGATATCTTTTTTGTATGTATGATTATGTTTTTCAGCTGGTAAGTTGTCATTAAACTTCACCCATCATGACGTATTTTTCTTTGTGCAATATTTACAATAAATTGTGTGTTTTTATGATTCAATAAAGTGTAAAAAAAATTCCCCTTTTATTACAACTGTTAATTAAGAATAACATTTTTTTCAAATCTCTCAAAATTGAGAAATTATAATCAAAATTAATTTCCGACAATAGATAAAACACTTCCGTTGTGTACTTTTCATAATCATTGATGTATGCCGACCCAAGCGCACTTATAATATTATGAATCGATAATTTTTGATTGTACACATCTAACTTGTGTCATAATACCAAGCCAATTACTAATTAATTTGACAGATTGTTAAAATAAACATGTGAAATAGCTTAAGGTAAAAATGGCAAAGCCAATGACCGGATGTTTCACCTGTGATCCGATTTTAATCCCAAGGTAATACACATGTTTTGACAGGTAAATTCGACTTAACGAATGTAAATAATATGGCTTTCTACATCTCGGGACCAAAACTTTTAATTGAGACAACCGAAATTTCGACTCATCTGAATTCGACTCAACAGGAGTCAAATTACATATATTTATACACAACAAAGTTCGGGACTTCGATAAAATTTCGACTCAACCGGAAATTCTAGTCAACCGAGTTCGAGACAATGAGAGTCAACTGTAATTCATTGTTTTGCTGCTTTCAATTTTTGTATCAGTTTCCAAAATACCCTGCTTCTATGGTGAACAAATAATTTACTAACATCACAGTGTTTGCTTTTGCTGAGTTTGAAAGTAGCTTTATTTGCCAAATCAACATACATTTTCTTCATGCTAATCATGGTTGTTACATGTTTAGCAAGATCTCTTTGCCACCGTCTAACATGCTGATGTCGACGTTACTAAAAGCACATATTGCATGGGTTTTTTCCGATACCAACTTGATAAATGACGGAGATAGTGTTTTTCGGTTGTGAAAAGTTATCTGCCATGATGTTTATCTTACTTTTTGGTTTCAATTCAGTCAATATTGGAATGGACAAACCCCAAAAAATTTAGGATTTTGAAAATTCGTAGGAACTCCGTTGAAATTGGGTGGTAGGAATCTCTGCATTTTTATTTTGCTAGCTCATTGAAACAACAGTCCGTGGGCATATTTATCTGTGTACATCTAATTAAAGGTGACTTAATATCTTTACCTCTGTTTCCTGTACATTTGACTGTGGGCATATATATCTGTGTACATGTAATGCACCAAGTTTTTTAACATCTGCTCCTTTAATTTATCAAGTAAAAATATCGCTGAATCAAAAATACCATCCATCATTCCACTCATCTATAAATACAATATTACATTTTGTATTTACTCAGCACTCCTAGATATAACTAAATCATTATAGAAACAAATACATATGTCTTCATTTTTATTACAAATATAACAAATACTAATCCTTGTAAGTTATCTGGGTTATAGTTCAACAATATTTCAGTATATTGTGGTGGTCAGTTTTATCGGTGGAGGAAACATGAGTACCCGGAGAAAACCACAGACCAGCTACAAGTGACTGACAAACTTTATCACATAAAGTTGCATCGAGTACACTTCACCATGAGTGGGATTCAAACTCACAACTTTAGTGGTGATAGGTACTGATTGCACATGTAGTTGTAAATCCAACTACCATACGATCATGACCACAATGGTCCTTACAAGATATCTGAACAATACTGTAAACTGGGAAATTTTCGCACCGTCTTTTTTTCACGATTTACTGACGAAATCCACATTCGCGCTGTTTTAAATTCGCGGTTCACAGACAACCTAAAATGATAAAATGTATTCGGTATTATTTAGACAAAAACATGCTGTGTCATATTTTCCTCACGGTAAAGATCTTTCTTAGGTAGTTTGACCACATCATCGAATTGTTGGTACAATTAATTAAAATGGTTTGATACTGGTTTAATTAATCCTATGCGAGATCGATAAATGACGNTTCCCCCCCCCCCCCCCTACGGCTTTAACTATACTTACGCATCGATCTGAGGTTAAGTGTCATAAAGCCAATACACGTACGCTGGCTTGTAAAAACACTCACACAATTATTAGACAGAACTGACTTGATCAAAAGTGCATTCGAGGCCACCGGCATTGTTATTAATCAGTAAACTCTTTGATCCGTGACAAGTAACAGGTGGATTAACGGTTGAAGTTTGACATGTTTACACAACACTTACTGTTTATTGTGCTAGTCAAATGTCAATTGATGTTTTAATATTTTAACAAGCTTATAAATAATAAATATTTTATCATTTTATTTTGTATCTAATAATTTATTTTATGGAAAACAAATATCCTACGTAGAACATCGCTTTGCATCCGACGTCTGCTTATAAATGGTCATGCTTTTTTCTCCTGATTTATCTATGAAAAATTGTTGGATTTGGCATTTCCTTGAAATATTCTATTCCAGTTACTAATATTTTCCCTTTTTTGAAATATTCGCGACAGTTTTATTTTCACGCTTCCAATGTTACCGCGAAAATTACCCGGTTTACAGTACACAAATTTGGACTTACAATGTAATAGTACTAGAAATGTATTAAATTCTATGTCAATGGATAGATTGCTATAATGTATGCCGTTTAATTCTATAATTGATGCCATTTATTTCTATAATGTAAGCAGTTTATTTCTCCATTTTTACACAATATATTCAGTAACAGGAAATTAACTCAAACTGGTACTTCACAAATTCTGGATATCGATTGATTTTGACATTCTACAGTGAACTGAATTTATAAATTTATCTAAGGGAGATAATTTCATACCTCATTGTTTAGTGATTCATCTTGTGTCTGCATTTGTTTTCTGAAGTATTGCAGTTGGACAAAATGCTGTAAATAAGTATCATAAACATGTATATAAAATGAAGTACTTCAATCAAAATGACATAGTTTTCCCACTGTTTAAAACAAGGAAATAACAAGATGAACTGTGAGCTAATGCTCACTTATGATACCCCGCATATATGTTCAATGTGTATAAAAACCAACAAAGTCGGCAAACAGGAAGTAGGAATCTGACGGGTCCAAAAACGCTTCCCACAATATGGCATACCTATATGAAGCTTGTGACCAAATATAAGATTTCTGCCATCAATAGTTGCTGAGAAAAATGCGACGAAAAATGTCTTGGACAGACGGAAGGATGGGCAGAGGTAAAACAGTATACCCCCCTCTGGTGGAGCAGGGGTATAATTATCTTGAATGAAGGAATACTGGTTGTTCTAAAGCTTTTAATGTCTTGGTTGAACCTGTATGACCAAGGTGTATTGTTAACAGGTGATGATAAATAAAGCTATGATTGTTAAAATTAAAGGTATATGTAGACTGTTGACCTATGACAAATTAAGTGCAGATTCTCACTGATCTCATAGTGAAATGGACTTGACTTGTGTATCTTACATAAAAAAAAGTTTACAAGGTACTAATTAAGGTGTGATTGAATTGTGTATCCTACATAAGAAAGAAGAGGCCATGTCACATTAATTTTAAAGTAAAAACTATAAGTGGTTCAGGACTCACACTGTAACATATATATCAGAAATTCCCCATTGTCTTCTTTGGAAATTGCAATAATAAAATTAACAGGTACTGTATACCTGAGATTATTAACTTTTTTTTACATTAGGATATAAAACTATTAATCGGACAACTTTTAGTTGATATAAATTTAAAGAGGAGTAACCAAGGATCAGACAAACTGGATAATGTTAAGCAAGGCTAAATTATGAAAAAAAGATGACAAACCTCACTTGACCTTTGACCTGGTGAACTAAAAGGGAGATAACATTCTCTGGATCACAAATTTTCATCTACCATTATAAATCATTTAATCTCTTGATAACTTTTGCTTCTTAAGATCAGGTAATAGAAAACTTACTGCAGAATTATTCCATTCTTGTAAGACTTCTGTTAGGTAATAAATAGCATTAAATATGGCACATGACTGTTCTCCAAGTGGGTCATGTTTATCCATCACTTGCACAAGACGAATTCGGAACTCCTCTAATAATTCAAGTTGCAAATCCACAAACCTCAATTGGTTTTCTGGGTTAGTTAAACTCTTATATCTATCTGCAAAATTCATGAACAATCTTACAACTTGGAAGGCTTGGAATACATGGAACAGATTGGTTATTAAAATATATCGTGAGTTTTATCACTGTATTATTTATATAGCCAATGAAGGACGTCATGTTAGAATTAATATTAACAAGATAATAAGGAAAAAATGGTAAAAGTTTCACACTACATGAGCTGTCTTCTGAGAAGTATATCATAAGGTACAGAAAATTATTTTTATTTATTATAAAAAATAAACAGTCATAGAACATTTATATACAAAGTCAAAATTCAAGCTGACTTCAGATTTAATAGAGTTATCATTGTGTCATTAAGGAAATGAATTTTACAAACAATAGGAGTTCATCAAGAAATTCAGGTATCGTGGACACACCCTGTGTAAGAGTTATTACTTTGTTTATATAATCCTAGTGGCAAATCCACATTAAAAAAAAAAAAAAATTGTCTTAGGACTTTAAATAATAAATTTCTTAATATTTAGTTATTCTTTGAAGTGAGATGAAAAATCCTCTATTGAATTTGGTGACAAAATTCATGCAAAAACCTTAAGAACACTTCCTGGGTAAAAACAGGGAGAAAACACTTTGTGCAAAGATTTATAGTTTATTTTCTAAAATAAATACCTTCAGTCGTGAGTTCATATATGCGATGAAAACAAATGTACCTTTACAAATTTAAAGTTAAAAAGAGTCAAGGTTGAAGAACAATGGAAGCAGGTCAAATCGGCACCAAACAAAATCGACCCAGTTAAATCGGCCCCAGTCAAATCGGCCCCAGATCAAATCATTGTATTATGTTTTTTTTATTTAATTTGATAAGATGTATTGTTAATTCTTTTCAAAATTGATACTATTTTAGCATTTGATGAGTGATTCATTGAAAAAGAGGTTATGGTATTTGCGCACTTGTACAACATTTTAGTTATTTCATGCAATTTTGCGTTGGTACAAAAAAAAACAACTTTTTACTGTTCTAGTGTGTTTTTTTTTGTAAATTTTGCAAGTTGCTTTAACAGCACATATCATGTCGTATCGACGTTTTTCAATAGTTTTGTAAAAAAATTGATAGCTATTTTTTATTTATTTTTATTCTATTTCTGGTTTACAGGCGCAAAGTTTTATTTCTAAAAGCATATGAATAACTAGGTCGTAATATTTTCCTTCCCATTTCCGACTATGTGTTCTACAAATAGTTTTCATTGTTTACATCGCATGCATCGACATTGTATACATAATAAAAACATTATAAATATAAAAATATGGTTGAAATTAACTTATTAACAATTGTACTTTGTAATTTGAATACTATGAACTGCATAAATACGCTAAATACCTACCAGACTTTAATGGACGCTGTTACTATGGGACGCTGCCCCTACTGGAACGAGGAAATTTTATATTTTGTGATATAATATGATTTTTTTACATCTAAAAAGCAATAATAAGTCATATTTAATCATTTTCAATCTTTATTTCTTTATATAAATCAATTTTTAAAGACATCTCTTCTCCAGTCTTTACCCCTCTTTACCAGTCTTTGTTTAGTACCAGCGTTCTAGTTACATTATGACTTGTTGGCAACTACTTGCTGATAGTTTTTGGACGCATTATAACTGGTATTCTTAAAAAATTAGAAAAAAAAAATCTTTCATTTCCATTCGTGCAATTTTCTAGACTGCATGCTGAACATAAACTAGTTCAAAATACCATTGGTACATTAATATTCTTTTATTTGTCTTTGTTTATTTCTTTTTTTTTTGGGCCGATTTGACTTGGGGCCGATTTGACTGGGGCCGATTTAACTGTGGCCGATTTGACTTGGGGCCGATTTGACTGGAAATGAAGAACAATGGCTTGCAGATCTTACCACTATTTCAAGCTAATACCTGCATATAACAATTTATTAATATTAATATGAAGATTTAATAACTTGATATTTCCATGTGCACTTATCATCAACAGATGATAGTACCGACATAATTCTTACCAGTAATAGTTATCATTAAGGTTATAAAGCTCTCTGCACACTCTGGTAAATTGGCCTCATCCATTTCCATCAAACCTTGGTACTGTGACTGCCAGGCTGTGTCAGATGACAACATCAAATCCATCTTACTCTTAGCAACTACAACAGAAAAGCAAAAAGGAAAGTAGAAAATTTTGCAACTACAACAGAAAAGCAAAAAGGAAAGTAGAAAATTTTGCATTAAAAATCACATTAACTCATGGTGTATGCCAGAAGATGCTGAGGGCCTCGTTCGCCTGGAAAGGGTAAAAAGAAAAGAGTTGAATGTGTATCATTTCAGTGGATGGTTTGTAACAAGAGGTTACACATAAGATTTATAGTATATGTGTACCACACTATACTAAACATAGCAATTGTAGACTCGTACTTCAAAATCGTCCAATCAGAAACCTGTATGTACTGGATATGACATTCTGATTGGATGCTTTTCAAGCATGAGTACAAAATTTTTACTTTGGCTATTTTTCTCTTTTGTAAATGGATAATAAAACTAACCACTGTGATATAAGGTAAGGTGTAGTGCAGACATGTGTAATAGCTGACATTTTATCACTTGAAACCATCTATACATTCTTTCAAAAATGTAAATTTTTTACAGCACTGGAAAATAGCTAAAATCAGTCAAATAACTTAAATTATGACCTCTGGCTCATGTCCTTTCTATGAATGAATAACCTTTTCTTAAAAAACACTTAATAAATATATAAAACAATTCTGAAATGATCATATATATTCTGATTGACATACATTTTTCCTCTATTAAGATCCATCCATTAAAAGCTTCACCGGCTGTGAGTACGTCTAGACAACTAGGTAGCACATGAGGGTAACCATGACTACCCTGAAGATCTCTGTCAAATAATATAACTTCATCAATCAGATGAGAAAATATGTGTTCATCATTCATAATATCTTTTAAGTCTGTCTTCATTTTATCTGTTACTAAGATAACCATTCCTCGAATAAACTCCATCTGAAAAAAAAAACATTAAAAAAGATTTTATGGATTCAATATAAATAGTCAACCCTATATTAAGAGGTCATCTTTGGGAAAAAGAAAAAGTGGTCTTTTTAAGATAGGTGACCTCTTAAAAGAGGTTTAATTCATATGAAAATTTCTATGACAGGACATGAAAAAGGTGACCTTTTAGCTTTAATACTTTTGGCTGTTTAATAGAGGTGATCACATGGGCAGGTTTGACTGTATTTAGGATAGGTTTGACTGTATTTAGGACAGGTTTGACTGTATTTAGGACAGGTTTGACTGTATTTAGGACAGGTTTGACTGTATTTAGGGCAGGTTTGACTGTATTTAGGGCAGGTTTGACTGTATTTAATTGTCCTAATTTCATGAAGTAAAATACAGAACACTACATCAAGATCTGCAAGCTGTCATACAGATGATACATGATACAATAAAACTAGAGGCTCCCAGGAGCCTGTAATCGCTCACCTGGTTTTTAATTTGCAGGGCTCTACGATTCATACCAGCTCCCACTAGACCCTGGCTAGTAAGGAAATATTTTTACTCGCCAACAAAAGTATGTTACTAGCCAGATTAATAAAGACACTAATATTAATTCGTACTATATAACTCCAATATGTATTTATTTCTTTGGCAATAACAAAGGCAATTTTATTATAAGTCCAATTTCATTTTTTTTTTTATTGTTTTTCAAAAGACTGAAGTATTACAACTTGAAGATGGTTTACTGGAGCTAAAAATGTACTAGTATATTATAAGTTAAGGAATGGGCTTTTGCTGATACCATATATTGAAACATTTTTCATTTTTCTGACTTTTATTATGATAAACAAGACTTTCACATTTAAACTTTTTCTTTCCAGTAACAAATTCAGTTTTGCCAGCAATATCTGGCCCTGCCATTCGGCAAACATCACAAGACATAACGTCACTACTGTAATTTTAAATAATGAGCCACAAAAACTATGACTTCCAGACATCTTGGAATTTACACTTTTCAGCTTTAGAACCTGAACCTTTAGGCTTGATATTTCCGTCGATATTGCATCAGGCAGGCCAGCTTGACGATCAGTTGATTCATCCGGTTTATTCTTAGCGAGAAAAAAAATGGAAGAATGTTATGTTTTTACACATTGTAGTAACTTTCAAGCGTTAAAAGTACGTGATTTAAAACTTTTGTATGTGAGTCAATTGTGCGATTTAAAAAACCGGATAATCAAAGTAGGAGTTTGAATTGAAAAATATCATCGGTGACGGAACAAAAATTTTTCAGAAATATCAACTCGCCATCTGGCTATCAGTACATAATTTTTACTTGCATTTTACAAAAGTAACTCGCAAATGAAAGTGTTTTGGTCGCAATGTAGAGCCTGATTTGACATCTAATGTTGATAGAAAATGGGGGTGTTACACATAATTTTGAAAGTGGGCCACCAAAACATCATTTCAACTCAAATTTCTGAGCAACAGATTTTTATGTGATTTTTTTTCTCATAATATTCCTAAACGGAATAAACTGGCTGCAAAAATCTCACAGAAAAACCCATAATGTATGTTAAACTACTAATTGCCATGTAGCTGCAGTTAAAATTTGAGTTCATTTTGAAGTGTAATAAAGCAGAAATTGATAACTAAAGAAATTTCTATTTTTAGTAACAGCAGCCATTTTAAATGGAGGGTGGGGCTGTCAGACTAAATATAGAAAGGGGACCACCCAAGGACCATCCCAGCCAAATTTGCTTTAATTTAGTTTAGCAGTTTCAGAGGAGAAGATTTAAATGTGATCTTTTATCAAAATATGTCTAATTTGTATAATCGGTATAAATCGGTTGAAAGGAAAATTTCACAGAAAAAGCGCACTTAAAAACAATTTTAAT
>MJUT01051999.1:568011-596163 GCA_002080005.1 Gigantidas platifrons
CAAATAAGGCCACTTTTTCATTGCAGATCAAATAAGGCCACTTTTTCATTGCAGATCTAATAAGGCCACTTTTTCATTGCATATCTTATAAAGCCACTTTTTCATTGCAGATCAAAAAAGGCCACTTTTTCATTGCCGATCTTATAAAGGCACTTTTTCATTGCAGATCAAATAAGGTCACTTTTTCATTGCAGATCAAATTAGGCCACTTTTTCATTGCCGATCTTATAAAGCCATTTTTTCATTGCAGAAGTGGTGGCCTTATCAGAACGGGACTACTGTAACATAATAACAGTCAAATTTAATTAACAACCTGTAATTCTATATATGATACCTTGCCAGTTTGTTCTGTAGTATTTTATACCAGAACAAAATTGTGTCTTTAATGAATTTAATGAGCTGTTGACAATGTGATCCACTGTGTTTCTGGTATATATGTGTAAGACTTTGGAGACTTGAGACAGCATCATTAACAACATCTGTTAACATAGCTGTCTGTATGTCTGAACTGTAAAAAAAACATCTTTTATGAGATGAATGATTCAAATGAAATTAAGGGTTATGTTGTTTAAAGCCACTTTCAGCTATATACAACTGTAGTTGGTGGTAAGCTTTATTGGTGGAGGAAACCGGAGCACCACAAGAAAACCACTGTCCTGTTGAAAGTAACTGACAACTTTATCAAATATTGTTGTATCGAGTACACCTCACCATGAGCGAGATTCAAACTCACAATGTTAGTGGTGATAGGCACTAATTGCATAGGTAGTATGGCGTAGTTGTAAATCCAATACCATACAATCATGACCATGACAGCCTCCAAATGAAATTAAACATCATATGTAACAGGTCTGTTTAAATAAAACACTGATAAAGAGGACTTGAGGCTGAAACATTTTAATGAAGACAAAGATTTTCTAACAATTAAATAATTTAGAAATTAACTACATCATAAGTTTATTAACATTCTAAAGACAAAGAGTTGAATATTATACTCCTACCAACCCTCAACCCTTTCTGGAATTCAATTCAGTTTGAGCTAAAACTGGTTTCCAGTTCAAATTAATGAACACAGTGATTGTACTGTTTATTTTTCAATATAAAACAACATATTATATGTAAATTAGTACAAAATGTAATGAGAAACCAACTTTTACAGGAATGAACGAAGGGTTGTTTTACAGGAATGAACGATGGGTTGTTTTACAGGAATGAACGAAGGGTTGTTTTACAGGAATGAACGAAGGGTTGTTTTACAGGAATGAACGATGGGTTGTTTTACAGGAATGAACGAAGGGTTGTTTTACAGGAATGAACGAAGGGTTGTTTTACAGGAATGAACGAAGGGTTGTTTTACAGGAATGAACGAAGGGTTGTTTTACAGGAATGAACGAAGGGTTGTTTTACAGGAATGAATGAAGGGTTGTTTTACAGGAATGAATGAAGGGTTGTTTTACAGGAATGAACGAAGGGTTGTTTCAATGTGAATTACATTTGATGATTTTTTTTTTAATGAATTTGACATAAAACCTTTCAAAATAAAAATCATCAGATGAACAATTTGTTTATTTCATCTTCAGAAAATCTTGATTATCAGGGAAATATGAAATAATATTTTCCCAAGAGACAGCAGGTTTATGTTGCAGACATAACTAACTGGTTCCTATACTACTGGTTTAAATCTAATTTATTCTATTTTCTATATATCTACATTTTTGTATATCAGCTGTATAGTAAGTAGGTTAGGTATTTACCTGATTTGTTCTACTTCCTGTATCAGCTGTAAGTACGCTAGGTACTTCTGAAATTGTTGAATTTCATTTGTCATTTTCTCCAGTTCTTTAGACATCTCTTCCTGATTTCGTACCTGCTCTACAACTTGATGATATATGCTGTCTTTACGGTGTTGCAGCTTTGTCATCTCTGTTTGTGTATCATCTGCGTCTTGAGTTGCAGAATCAAGATCTGATGGCAAACTTGAACTGGCTTCATGTAACTATATAAACAAAATGCAGACTCATATATATACAATATCAGTATATCAAACAAATAGGGGTCGTAGTGGTCGTGATCGTATGGTAGTTGGATTTACAACTACCTGTGCAATCAGTGCCTATCACCACTAAAATTTTGAGTTCGAACCCCATTCCTGGCAAGATGTACTCGATACAACATTATGTGATAAAGTTTGTCAGTGGTTTTCTCCGGATTCTTCCACCAATAATACTGACCACCACAGTTATATAACTAAAATATTGTTGAAAGTGGCATTGTAAATTTGTGTTTATAATGTATCTACATGTATAGACAAGACAGTGATATCAGAAATCAACATAATACCGTCAAACCTGTCTCATGTGACCTTCCAAAGGAATATTGAAATGCGGTCACATGAGACAGGTGATCACTAACAAATAGGTTTACTTAATATGAAATGCACTGTGAAAGGAAATTGAGGTCACATAATCATGATAATACAAGTCATTGCTTAGTAAATAAAGGTGGTCACTAAAGCAGGTTTCACTGTAGTTATAATACACATCAGACACTCAAATAAAGGATACCAGAACATACATCTATCACATTATCAATGAAAATTATATGCGACAATTAAAAAGATAATAATCTGAAAATCAGTCCAATCTTGATTTTGGCAAATAATCAAATTTAAAGATAATAAAATAAAGCAACTGAATATGTTTATAGAGGTCGGGAGACAATATTTTTCTTTGAAGACTTGGTACAATGCATAATAGACAGGGACAAGTTAAAACTAATAAAACTTAATTCATACAGTTACAGGAAAATCTAAATAAACAACACAGAAAGGGTGAATGAGTAATATCATGTGCATACATCATGATCATAACCAAATCCATATTGTGTCTTCTGTGTGCACACTGCACATGAATATGTTTTTTTTAGCATAAAATAATTAGTCTGAGATTCCTCTGCCGTCCAACAGCTTTTTGTTCGGCTCCAGCAAGTCGAACAAAAAGCCGTCTGACGGCAGAGGAATCTCGGACTAAAAATAATGACTTCCATAATCCTTGGACATTTTTTCATGACAGAATAAATATTTCAGTTATTTTGTAGCAGTCAGTTTTATTGGTGGAGGAAACCAGAGTACCCAGAGAAAACCACCGGATTGTCGCAAGTCACTGACAAACTTTATCACATAATGTTGTATCAAGTACACATTGCCTGAGGTATCTAATCAGGACAACTCGGTACCTGGATATCTCCGTACTCAACATATGCGACATTTCGGTACTGAATGAAAGGCAAATCAGCACTTCCAAGGAAATAATAATTTGATTAAATTTAAAAACTTATTTTGTATTTTTTTCACATTTAGAAGTTGTTAATACAAATTTTTATGTGTTTTTCTTTTAAATCATCTTTAATTAAATTGACATCAAAGAGACAATTCATTAATTCATTAAACTCACGAGACACTGGTATGAAGCAAAGGTCAAAATAATGAAAATAAAAATCAATACAAAAACAACATCTCCGGGATCGATCTATGCTGGAATTATCAAAAACACATATCCATCCACTATTGGGTCATACAAAATGTACATTAAAGAACTACTAGTACAAAAATATTGACTATTATTAAGTACCAAACAATTGTAGTCAATACTGAATTGTCTCATCCAAGTCCCGAATTGTCAAGTACCGAGATGTCCAATTCAGTACCGAAATGTCCAGGTACATGTACCGAGATGTCTAGGATTCTCGCCTGAGAGGGATTCAAACTCATAACGTTAGAGGTGATAAGCACCGATAGCATAGGTACATGTAGTCATAGATCCAACTACCATACGATCACGACCACAACTGCCAGGTCTAATGTCAGTGGTTTTATAAAAATGCTTCTGTTTAATACTGATAGTGACGTGTCAAATATATATGTGGCTCTATGACTATAAAATGGTACTGTCTAATAATATAAAATGTGTGGCTCTATATAATGGTACTGTCTAATAATGACATAGTGTCTACTGCCAGTGGTTTTATAAAAATGGTACTGATATAGTTTCTCTACAATGATTGTACTGTATGCAATTCATTGTACTTTATGAAGTTGATTAATCTCATAAGATTATTCACAAGTTGTAAACATCACTTCAAATCCTCTTAAAAATTATTTACTTGTTGTCCTAACGAGTTAACAGTTTGCTTGACATTGTTGTAGACTTCTCTGATATCTGAAAGTTCCTTGACATTTTCATTTAAGTACTCGATTACGTGACTTTTTGCTGCCATCTGTGTAGGATAGTAAGTATGTAGATGTCATCAGTGAAAATTATTTGTTTACAGAGTTATTTCCCCTATTTTCAGACGACTTGAAGTCAGGAAAACGTTTTATTTGACATGATTTGTGCTTTAATTTTAAAGCATAATTGAGACTTGTTCACGTGACAGAGTTTGCAGCGGTAAGTTTCAGAAATTGGAAAAAGGGAATAGAAAAAATCAGCTTAACTCAACTTTAAGTGAAATATTTGTTAGCAAAAATTTAAGATATTTCAACCCAGACACTGTCTTGTGGATTATATTTGTTTCCTGACTTGAAAAACTGTCGGATCTTCTTATTTTTAATGAATGAAGACGAAGATAATTTTGTAATTTTCTACGTCAAAATTGAGATTTTTTCTTCTTATATTTTGTGTGTTCGATCTATTCTAATGTTTTTGGGGTCACTGTACTCTATGATAATTGATGGGGACAATCAATCGACACACATATAGCGTTAAAGAGCAATTACCCCATTAGTACAGACTACAGTAATGTCCAATGACTTGGCACACCTACAAATACAAATGTTTTTTTTATTGCCAATCAAAGGCGCCCTTTCAGGCAGTATAATCACATATATTTACAATAATTTCAATGATTCGAGATAAACAAAATAATAATTAAAAAAAAAAAGGAATATATATTTGTACACCTAATTATAATGTAGGAAAGCATGATTCAAAGCATGTCACAGGAAGAAGTCACGGATATAAAGTCACAGCAAAATAAAAAAAAAAACCTATTATTTCAAGCAATTTACAAATATCATGACAGGGGTATTTACATATGAAATAAAGAAATGTTTTAAACAATGAATTACAAAACAAAGACATGTTTTAATAAAGGATAAAACAAAATTTGCACTTTAGCCAAAATAAATAAAAGCAATTATTTAAACAAAAAATGAATAACATAATGTATCAAAATTAATTAGTATTGTGAAATGACCTGACAATTAATTTGTTTTATGTTGAATGTATCCACCTTTTCGTTCTATAGTTATGCAGACTTTTTGAAATTTGTCGGACCGAGCAGGCAGAAAATCACAAGGACCGGCAATACTGCCAAGTATGCCAGTCCGGGTGTCCGACAAAATTTTGTGTTTATGTATTTTGTTTTGCACCGGAAATTGGAAATGCAACTGGTATGCCGGAATGATCACGGTCAACTCGGAATTCGATTCTGCTTCAAATGACATTTACTTCTTAAACATGCAACTGTTTCCATGGTAATTCTATTAATCATTGTATTTTTATAGTTTAAACTGGCTGTGATGCATCAACGTGACCATTTGGTGTGTTTATATTTGAAAACATGGCGGGTCGGGTTTTTATTGCTCCCATCACCGATTCCGTTTGAATTTTAGAATTTGTAAATTCCGGTTCTAAAAAATAACCTCAAGATCTTCACATCTTCAAAACTTTTTCGTCAGGGGAAAATTCAGGTCCTGCACAATTTCAGTAGGTCCTGCAGAAAATTATTGGGTGCATGCACATTGAAAAAAAATTATTGGTTGCAGGACATAGGTCCTGCATATTGAAAATAAATTCAAAAAGTCTGGTAATGTCCCTTGGTTTGCTGAAAAAATATCAATTTCTCAGATTTCTTTAAATGTTAACCCAAGTTCCTCTTAAGCAAATCATTTAAAATTTAATACAAGATTAAGGACCATAAAGGACAGGCCAAATTCGATTTCAGACTTTACTACCTTTTTTTCTGGAATTATACCCCTTGAGCAATCCTTGACGTTAGGCACTCGCCCGAGTCTAGTGAAAATTACTTTGGACTAGTGGTCATGGAACATCAGTAGTCTGATTGGTCTAGTAAAATTCTTGAGGCAAAAAAAAATGTTTGTTGCTAAAACTTGTGAAAATCGTTTCAGATGAATACAATTTATAAAAAGAAATGACCATGTAATAATCTATGTGCCTGTTTAAGTCCTTTGAGCCATGATTGGTGCATTTATGTGTGTATTTAAATCGGCAAACATCGGTTGAATCTGATTCACTATTTAGATTAAGGAACGTAATCGGTTGAGATGTATTTTCCACGCCTATTCTGCAACTACATCTATTTTCGTATCTTGAAACTAAGACTCCAAAATAAATCCCCAGTATTCGTCGGAATGAATTATATTGTGCGTAGTGTCATTGAGTTTACAGGTTTTTAATAACTATATTACCAAAGTATGTTTGACATCATGGAATGTATTAATGTATCATTAAAAGTATGACTCGTGTTTTATATATTTTTTATTTGAAAAAGAAATATGTTTGTGCATTGATCAGGGCTCACGTTGGAGGGCAATTTGGGCGAAGAAGTCGCCTTGTGAAGGTTGACTTCGCTTTCTCATTGGTCAAAAGAGAAGTTCAAGTCGCCTTGTAATTTTGAAGAGTCGCCCTATGTCACTGGCCTCATATTTTCTCCACTGGCACTTGTCAATCATTATTGAAATCTATCGTATCCGTTATTAAGTATTTTGAAAGTGATTTTCTTGTAAAGTAATCCATTACGGTTTATAGAAACTTTAATTTCGTTCATTAGATCTCTTGTTTATTGTTTATATATGCCTGGCTTAAAAGAAAATTATTTGTATTTTTTTTTCATAAATAGTAACTTCGATGTATTCGGCATGCAGACATTCTTAAGAGGACTTATTTATATCAGGTGAGCGATACAGACTCACCTGAGCCTCTAGTTTCTTTTGGTCTAGTAAATTTGAGTTCGGTCAAGTAAAATTATAGATTTGCTAGCCCAAAGGGCTAGTAGGTAATTTACAGATTTGCTAGCCCAAAGGGCCAGTAGGTAAAAAATTTGAAGACAAGGACTGCCTTGAGTAGGTTCCAGAATTATGCCCTGGTTTAATTTAGCTGTAGGTGGAGCCATGTCCTATGAACATATTCTTCTAATTTTTTTTCAGATAAAATTACAGTATGTCTGGTATAGCAATTGGAAGGCTTAGTGAAGAAAGGAAAGCATGGAGAAAAGATCACCCTTTTGTAAGACAAATATTACATGTCTCAACTTTTTTTTAATACCAACTTGGAACTTACATATTTACCTTGATCTCATTACTTTTTCTCCATTGTGATAAACAGAGTTATGATTTCATTTTCTGAAAATCATTCATTAAAATTTGAATATTTAACTTTTATTTACAATATAATTATTCACCAATTAGATCAAATGAAATCACTTAACTTGTTGCTTTAAATAAATAAATCATAAAATCTTGACATAGAAAAAAACTAGTGTAGGAAGTGATCATGACAAACATTTGTAGGGGTGTTGGGTTATGGTGTTTAACACCACTTTCAATAATAATTCAGTTATATCGTGGGGTCAGTTTTATTGTAGGAGGAAACCAGAATACCCGGAGAAAACCACTGACCTATCGCAAGTCACTGACAAACTTTATCGCATAAAGTTGTATCGAGCCATCAGCAGAATTCAAACTCACAGCCTTAGTGGTGATAGGCTCTGATGGGACGGGTAGTTGTAAATCCAACTACCACAAGATCTTACAGTCACTGTGAGATATAAAACAATGAGAATAACTTGTATCCAAAAGTAATGTGTGAGGTACCAGGACCAGTTTTTATTAGGAATATTCTGTAATCTGACATCTGTTATATTGACTAGAATGAATTTCTTTATACATTTCAGGGTTTCGTTGCCAGACCAACCAAAAATCCAGATGCAACACTAAATTTATTAAATTGGGAATGTGCAATACCTGGAAAGAAATCGGTAAGGATTTAATCTGAATGCAGCACATTGAGAATATATTGCACATAGACACTATTCTAATTAATTTCATATATTTTTTCAAACATTCTCAACATTGTATCTACTGCAATTCATATAAATCTTTATGTTTAAAATTACATAGGCAGCTTCTTAAATCTATGCTTTAACTTTTTAGGGGTTAGGGTTATAATGTTTAACGCCACTTTCAACAATTTTTCAGTTATATCGTGGCAGTGAGTTTTATTGGAGGAAGCTGGAGTACCCAGAGAATACCACTGACAAACTTTATCACATAATGTTGTATTGAGTACACCTCGCCATGAGTGGGATTTGAACTCACAACTTTAGTGGTGGTCGGCACTGATTGCACAGGCAGTTGTAAAACCAACTACCATACGATCAAGATCATGCCTTCCACTTTTTAAGTTCATTTGGAACAAAGGGCAACATCAGCTATTGGCATCACTTTGTGCCTTTCATCATCAACAAAGGGCAACATCTATTATTGACATAACTTTGTGCCTTTCATCGCCAACATCAGCTATTATTATATTTTAATCTATGCGATAGAGTTTGATTGGATTAAATTAGTCATGTGATAATAAAATAATTGAGATGTTTTGCCAAAATTTGCACTGCCGGGAAACAACCCAATTTCCCCCCACAAGGGAGATAGCATATAAAACATTGGCAAAAATATAATAAAACAATTACGGCCCTCTGTGTAGGGAAACATCCAGATTTGTCAACCCTCGGGGGATTGTTTTCCCTCTGGCAAGCCCTTGGGGGGGGAACAACTTCCCCCTCAGGTTGACAAATCTGGATGTTTCCCTACACCGACGGCCGTAATTGTATATTGGCATCACTTTGTGGCTTTCATCGTCTATTAACCCTTTAACACTTTCATCTTCTCCTTTAAAACCACTGGTGAATTATTTGAAGCAAACTTTACAAATATATTTCTTGGATGGTTTATCTACAAAACTTATTTTTTGTGTCAATTAGAAATCCAACAAGATGTCCATCTAAGAATTATATACTGTATAAAATATCAATTTATCTTCCCAGAAACTGCTGAAATTATTACATCCACCACATGACAAGGATCAAAATTCAGAGTTTTTCAATCTTCTACTCTTAAAGTACAGAACTGTTTAAAAGAAAATGTGACACCAATGTTCCTTGAACTATAACTTTTTTGTCAAATGGAAATCCAAGATGATTGCCATAGCAGGATCTAATCTTACATAGGATTCCAAGATGATTGTCATAGCAGGATCTAATCTTACATAGGATTTAATCAAATAAATAGTTTTTGTGTTTGTTATAAATTTATTAATTGTTTTTCAATTTTTGTTTTACAGACAGCATGGGAAGGAGGACTATATCGTCTACGAATGTTGTTTAAAGAAGACTATCCTAGTTCACCTCCAAAATGTAAGACTAGTACCTAAATATATACAGTTGACTCTCATTGTCTCGAACTCGGTTGACTCGAATTTCCGGTTGAGTCGAATTTTTATGGAAGTCCTGAACTTCGTTGTGTATAAATATATATAAATTGACTCCTGTCGAATTCGGATGAGTCGAAATTTTTCGGTTGTTTCGAATAAAAGTTTTGGTCCCGAGATGTAGAAAGCCATATTATTTACATTTGTTAAGTCGAATTTACCTGTCAAAACATGTGTATTACCTTGGGATTAAAATCGGATCACAGGTGAAACATCCGGTCTTTGACTTTGACATTTTTACCTTAGGCTATTTCACATGTTTATTTCACAATCTGTCAAATTAATTAGTGATAATATTTGAATTGGCTTGGTATTATGACACANGTTAGATGTGTACAATCAAAAATTATCGATTCATAATATTATGTGTGCTTGGGTCGGCATACATCAATGATTATGAAAAGTACACAACGGAAGCGTTTTATCTATTGAGTTATTTGTCGGAAATTAATTTTGATTAAAGAAGATGTATAATTTCTCAATTTTGAGAGATTTGAAAAAAATGTTACTCTTAATTAACAGTTGTAATAAAAGGGGAAATTTTTTACACTTTAATTGAATCATAAAAACACACAATTTATTGTAAATATTGCTCAAAGAAAAATACGTCATGATGGGTGAAGTTTAATGACAATGCACAGGGCTCACCAAACCAGGCGACTTGGGCGACAAAGTCGCCTTCACGGCTCTGAAGTCGCTCCAACTCGGCCCAAAAGCGAAATTTCAGTCGCCCTGTTATTTTGAGACGTCGCCTATAAATTTTCAATAATGATACTTTTCTTCAATATTCACGTAAAAGAAGCTCCCATGTTCCTGAAATATGACCCATACAGGGCTTGATGTTCAATATTTTATTCCAAACTCGTTAATTGCATCCTTTTTAAGATCGTTGTGCAGCACACGTTCGTTTTGTGAAAGGTAGGGGAACATGCGGTAGTGGGGAAAGAAACGTTGAAATCGGAATCGATTTTCGGAAGTCTCCCAGATTTTCCCTCACTTCGCCCTTAAGTCAACTGAGAGAGAAGTCAAGTCGCCCTGTTTTTACTATGTGTGGTGAGCCCTGAATGCAACAGCTGAAAAACATAATCATATACACACAAAAAGATATATAGAAGTTATCAGTTGTTCCACAAGATTCAAAGAATGTAACAGAGAAAAAAAAACAGCAACAAAAACATCGAATAAGATTAAAATCGTTCAGAGAATCGGGACATGCGATGCTGGTGTTAGCTCTTCAAAATTTCGCTCGAGTTGTCTCCCTTTCGTCATTAAACAAACTACACTGCCGGTTTTCGTAGCTCCTCTTGAGTCGAACTACGGTTGACTCGAATTTTTTCCATGGTCCCATCGAATTCGAGATAACGAAGTCAACTGTATAATTAAGAAATAAGTCATGGAAGCCAGAATGTGTTGGGAATTTTAACATAGATTGGCAGATATTAGTATTTTATCCCGAGCCAGAAGCGAGGGATAAAATTTACTAATATCCGCCAATCCATGTTAAAACTCAAAACACATTCTGGCTGCCATGATTTATTTCGATTCTGATATGTCTAAGAGTACAAATACGGTAGTATACTTTGATTGGAAGACGGTAATCTATACATACGCTTGAGAAAAATGTCACACACAATTTATGTAACTTGAATAATACTGCGCCCTCTATCGGCATTATTCGGGTCACAATTTATGTTGCCAATGGAAACGTCAGTCACATTCATCGGCGCATGTGCTAATGAGATAATACGAAGAAATAATTCTGGTTTTTTTTAACAAAGGGAAAGAGTGAGGTCATGTTAGAATGAAATACAATGTACAGTACACCCTTATTTTACCACCTCCTTTTGGACCAATCTATATTTTAAAGATAAGGGTGGTAATATATCAAGGGAGAAATTTACATATAAACTACCGGTACATGATTTTTTAGGGTATTGGATTAAAGAGAGGTGATATAACAAGAGTGCAGTTAGTCTAAATATAATAATATTTCTAGCAATTTTTAGCCAAGTTATTATGATGGTGACAGTTTAAAAACTTCTGTTTAACACAATTTTAATCAATGTCTCAATCAAGTTTGAAATGTTTTCAAGCAGTATAGTTTGATGTATGAACATGATAAATGCATAAAAACTAAAAATGTCTTTTAAACTTGCCAAGACTACAAATACACCATAAATATTCCTCTATGGGATCCTGAAGAAATGTAAAGATTTTCTTACAAAAAATGATTACATTTGTAAGAACCTTTACGAGATGGTCACAATGATTTAATTGTTGAAATAATAGACAGGAGATTCTTATTTAGATTTTATGTTGTGATTTTTGTTAGAATTTGATTTGTGAAAATTAGTAAAAGTTTTATAAGATAAGATAAGATTTATTTATAGTCGGCATGTTAAAATAACAAGTGGGCTTTTGACCGACATACACAACACAACAGTTATAAACAACAAAAGCATGCACACAAATTAATAATTCAAATAAAAGCACTCATAGTAGCAAAATATAGCAAATAAGTTAAAGCACACATATAGCACAGACAAGGTAAGCATATACAATAGTAAAAATGTTAATCAAGCAAAGTAATAAAAGCTTATGATCTAAAAAATGAAGCTGGTGTTGTAAGCTAAAAGCATGTTATACTGCTAAAAAATAAACATGTAAATAATATAAAGATTGAAAAGACCTTGATGATATTAAAATTAATTACAAGCATTACATTTGCATTCATTGCCATTCCATGATAGGGAAATGGTTTTAAATTGGTTAAAATTGACAATTTTTCTAAAGTCATCAGGTAGGTCATTCCATAAAACAGCAGCTGTATATTTAAAAGAGTTCTTACCATAGGTAGTAGTCTTTACTCTAGGTATCTCTACAATATTACAATATCTAAAACTATGTCTAGTATATTTTAAAACAACTAAATCATTTAAACATGGTGGAGACAGTTTATACAATATTTTAAAACATTCTAATGCCATAGTGCGCATTCTCCTTATTTGTAGAGATGGTACTTTTGCTATATGGAAAAGTTCTTCATATGTGCTATTGTAATCTATTATCTTCATAGATAAAACGTAAAGCTCTTTCCTGTATTTTCTCGAGTTTTATAGTATTTGCTTTTGAACAAAAGTGCCAAGCCAAAGGACAAGAATTGAAATTAGACAATATAAAAGAATGAAACATTGTTAGCTTATTAAACTTAGATAATAAAAAAACAACCAATGCGCTTTAGTACACTTAATTGCTGTGAAGCTTTACAACATATATTTTTTATATGTTTATCAAAATTTAGCTGATAGTCTATATCAATACCCAGTAATTTTACAACTTCATCACATGATATATTAGCAGACTCAATATTAAAAACAGGTTCTTTTGCATAAGTTTTCTTGCCAACAGCAGTTCTTCTCTCACAATTTTATTACTATTAATTTCAGGTAAATTTGAACCTCCACTTTTCCACCCAAATGTATATCCATCAGGAACAGTTTGTCTATCTTTATTAGACGAAGAAAAAGATTGGAGACCTGCTGTTACAATAAAACAGGTATAAAATAAGATTAATTGTTAGTCACCAGGATAAAATAACAACAGACAAGAAGGATAAACACATTTAAATTTACAGTAGGTTATTCAAGAAATGCATCATGCACATTAAAATTGATATTTATGTTTTTAATAATACAAATTAATGTAAGTTGCCATGAAGTTGAATTCTGCTATTAGTTTGATAAAATACATGTGTGCAGTGTCAACTTTTGGTTTCTGGATTTCTTACTCATGTTTAAGATATCTGACTTGAAATGTTAAAACTAGCTTTAGATGGATGAAATGCAGGGCGGTAGAGTTCGGGATATCTGTCCACATGTCATTTCCAAGTTATACCATTTAATCACTTTAATTATGAGCAAAATGATGTTTCTATTGAAGTGTAGCATTAAATTAAGTTCTATATACATTTTGCATTTTTTGTCTTAAAATTTTAAAAGATTAAATTTTGTTCAATGTGGAGGGGTCTTTTTTTTACTCATCAATTTTGCAAGAAAAAGAAATTGAGGGAGGGGAAAGACTAAAATCAAAATAAAAGTTTTCCCCATATATTCAAAGGGAGATTAACAGATGATTAGGTCAGTTCCAATAGTGGTCTGTAAAACTTGTTGATATGATCAGAAGCCAATGTTGAAATAGCTGGGTTGGAATAGTTTCCATTGTTTCTTTCCACATTCATTAGAAATCAACTAGTAATTGAATGGACGTTTTTCACATATTTTTCCAGAAATTGGCAATTTATTACACATGACTTGCCCGGCAATTGACATGGAATACTGAATTACTCCACATCGTTTTCTGATGTCTTTCTAGAGAGTCCATTGTCCTTTTGATCTTATAAGCAAGTTTTACAGGCCCATGTAAATGAATGAAGTGAAATGGAATAATAAAATACACTTCCCTGATAATTTCCTTATCACTTTTATAGAAGTGACATGTTCTGATTTATTTACAGATTTTATTGGGCATACAGGAATTATTAAATGAACCCAATATAAAAGATCCAGCACAAGCAGAAGCTTACACAATATACTGGTAGGTATATGAAGCTTTACATATTTATAGTCAAACATTGTTATGACTAAGTTACATAAGTTGCGAGTTTGAATCCCACTCACGGTGAGGTGTACTTGATACAACATAATGTGATAAAGTTTGTCAGTGACTTGCGGCAGGTCCATGGTTTTCTCCGGTTTCCTCCACCAATAAAACCGCCCACCACGATATAACTGAAATATTGTTGAAAGTGTGTAACTGTAACTCCTCCTATATTCCTTTCCACCCACGAGGCATAGGTTTAAACCCAGCACATAAGAAGTGATGCATAACTTTTATATTTAAATGTAAAAGTTGTAATGTGTAACCAATCGGGATGCATATTGTGAAAAGAAAGACAATCAGCGATGGTCAACAATTCCACTCATATCAACAAACATACAAATACCTCTCACTTTAAATAATTGCACACAAATAAGACCATAGCAAGTGTTGAAGGAATTCATAGTCCTGGTTTAGGACAGACACAAACATATGATGTAGTTTATGGTCAAAGTTTCAAGCCTCATTTCTGTACACACTGATTATGGTCAAGAAAAATCATCTGCTGGGGTGCTATCTTTTTATACCCCCACTCGTAGAGAGGGGGCTATATTGCAATCACCTTGTCCGTCCGTTCACACTTTCATAACAGATATCTCAGCTTCTACTGGAAGAAATGATTTTATATTTGATATATGGCTTTGGCATGGTCACTTGTACCGTGTCTCCCCTTTCCAGGTTTACCGCACATCTACTTCCTGTTTACAGTGCGACTTAGAATTTTCATGTTTGTCGTAATGAAAACTTTCGTAACAGTTATCTCAGCTTCTACTGGAAGAAATGATTTTATTTTTTATATATGGCTTTGGCATGGTGACTTGTACCGTGTCTCCCCTTTCTAGGTTTACCGCACATCTACGTCCTGTTTACTGTGCGACTTACAAATGAACGAGTGGGGGATATTCTTAGCACGACGTAGCGTGCAACATCTCGTCTTCTCTACCAATGAGATGAATGTGTATGACTAGTTCAAAGATTCAATAAATCACTAACAAATTGAAATTTGTTTACAGTATAGAGCACATTTTGAGTTAATTAAGAGGTGTACTTGATATAACATTATGTCATAAAGTTTTTCAATGACTTGTGGCAGGTCTGTTGTCTTCTCCGGGTACTCCAGTTTCCTCCACCAATAAAACTGACCGCCACAATATAGCTGAAATATTGTTGTAAATGGTGTAAAACATCATAAACCTAACCAGCTACCAACAAGGTATGATGTTGTGTAGCTTCCAACATCATCACTATATTTAATGTTGTTGTTTTTTACAGCCAGAACAGAACAGAATATGAAAGGAGGGTAAAAGAACAAGCTACAAGATTCAGGGATCCATCTTTATAAAGCTTTTTTAAACTTTTGTTAAAGTTATTATGTACATATTGTAAAACTATTTGTATGAACTCTCCTTTGTGCTATTACAACATATGAAATGTTCATGGAATCATTTCAATACAAGACAGCAGATTTAACAAAACTGATCACATGATTATAGTCATATTTTATTGGCTGAAAATATTGATTTCGTTATTTCGGTTTTATCACAAGAATAGTGAAACTTACATCTTGTTTTGAAATATACATGTATTGCAACAAAGATTACTATAAATAGTAAATCTCTACTTATAGCCAATCTTGTCCATAAAATGTCAATGTTTATTATGAAAAAATATTATGTAAAGAACATATTACATGTCATACAACTTCTATACTGTGATTTATTTTATGTCATCACAGAATCTCGTATTTCTTTCATCATGTAAATGTTGTCAATTAAATTTTCATGATGTACCACTTGTGTTATTATTCCTGCCTGGAAGAAACCGTTTGTATTTCTAGACATCAAACATTCTGCTCCCACTCATTTAACCTGTTTCTTAATGATTAGTGTGCCTGTTTTGAATGTGGTAGATCATGGGTCAAACCAAAGACTATTAAATTGGTATTTGCTGCTAAACACACAGCATTAAGAGATAGACTGGTTGGCTTGGAATCAGGATAATGTGTCAGTTTGGATTGACATGTCTACCGACAGACTTATTTCTGTGAGTTAGCACTATAAAAATCAAACTAAGCATGTTGGTCTAGTGAATCATTGTCTGATTGATATGTAACTGGTTTACACCATGATATAGCTGAAAAATTACTTAACAACCAATCTTGGTTCATTATCAACATTCCACCCAAGTTGTTGAAAGAAGGGACCTTCATATGTTAAAACTATGACCTGGGGCAAAGATTTCTTTGATTTCATTCATGTATTATGGTATCTATAGTATTTTAAAAAGCTATGAATATGATCTCAAGTATTGAATTGACAAGATTAATACAATAACTGGAGATATATTGATGGGAAAAACAAAGACTTGCACTTTAGTGAAGAACTGAAACTTCTAAGAATAATAAAAGCTTGTTAACTTTGAAATTTACATACTCTCTATATGTATTCTATATATCTGAAAATTTAACCCAAGTGTTCGATTTAGATTTTGATCTGACAATTTTTTAATCTCCCTCGAAACTCACATCTTACATACACTACAGCACCAGCTTCGCCTTATGTCCAGTGCCCTAGACGGTAAAACCACTCGGCCACATCTGCTATATTAAAATATAGCTTCAATAGTCAAAGTGTTACATTGCCTCAAAGTCGCCATGGTAGCTGCATTTACAAACTACCTGTGCAATCCGTGCCTTTCACCATTAAGTTGAGAGTGTGAATCCTGCTCATGGCGAGGTGTACTCGATACAACATTATGTGATAAAGTTTGTCAGTGATTTGTGGCAGGTCAATGGTATTCTCCGGTTTCCTCCACCAATAAAACCTACTGCCATGATATAACTGAAATATTGTTGAAAGTGGCATTACACACTATAAACCAAATCAACCATAACCCTTACATTGTCTTGTAAGGCAAATTGAGGAATAGACATAAGACATGTGTTTATGTGTGTGTAGATGGTACATACATATATCTTTAATCATATGTTATGCATAATGATTGATACAAAAAAGATGATAATATTATTGTAGTTTTTTTAATTGATTTTCTTGCTCTATAACAATATAACTCATCATCATTTTTCACATTTTCAAGGGGAATAATTCAGTCATTGTTAAAGACACCAACCCTGAAATTACATACTTGTATTTGATTGTCATTAGTTATCGCATAAAAAAATGATTTGCATAAAATGAAACTGAACTTAATATCTTTTGACATACTGCACATTTTCAAGGGGTACATCTCCATAACAGTAAAAGATTCGACCAGTATTTTGATATTATAAAAAACCCAAAAACACATGAGAAAGATGTAGATCAAATGTAAATCGAGATAACACATGGAAACCATTGGACAGACGGAGGCATCAACTATATGGTCCTTAAAATTTAATAATAATGAAAAATGTCATAGGAGGGTACAAACAATTAAGATTTATTCAGTTGTCATTTCTTCTAATATAGTTTTCTCATCTTCCATTGCCTGTATAAGTGACTGAGCAATTTGTTCATCACTAACTGGCTCTGTCTCTTCCCCTTCAGTGTAGTTGGGTAAAGTTGCTATTATCTCCCCTGTATTGGAACCAGTCAGTGTTGATGCTGGCATTGTTGCAATTGTCTCCCCTGTTTTTGAATTGACTATTCTGACATTTTCTCCATCCTCATTTAAAAGAATGTAATCGCCTGAAACTTCGACACCCTCCAAGACTTCCTCTATTCCATCTGTGATAATCTCAACATTCTGTAATTCACCTGAACCAGTCTGGACAACAACATACTCAGTAGTTTCTTCAATCTGTTAATGAAAAAAAATTCACTGTTAGAATAGCTCCAAAATACGGTTATAGAAAAATTGCAGAAACACATGTGAGTAAAATGCTGACCCTCAAATATAATTAGGTAAGCAGTGCTGTTGTTAAGTATGTTGAGAGTCCTAATCTTGAACTTTATACATAATATTTTTAACCTCTGTGACACAGAAATCTATATCTGAATAATTTGACAGGTTGCTAATTTTTTGTGAAAAATTTGAGAGACTGAAATAAAAAAAATTCCATATATTATACAATTTAATTGACAATTTGAAATAAATAAATGGTCACTTGGTAGAATCGTTAATTTAAAGGTGAAATTGATGTAACCCATACAATATAAAGCCATATAAACTTATAACATTGCTGATTTTCATTATTTAATTGTAACTGAGTGTTCAATGAAGAAAACTCTAGGTCTCTAACCTATAATTTAACTAATTGTTCTCAATACATTGTGTGCTGGGTGCAAGTAAAATCAGTGATCCCATACATAAATGTTTACTTTACTGTGAATTCATAAATTCTTGGACACAATTTTTTGTGGTTTGAAGGAAAATTGTAATTCGCATGGATATGTAAATTGGTGGATACCCTGCTATAGTCAGTACATATATAGTTGGTGACAATTATTCCTTGAATACTTAATTTCATGGTTTGATACTCTCCAAGCGAGTAAGACTGCTGACACAAGCCTAACACCATTGATGTGGTGTTGAGCCTCTAGCCCTTCGTAAGTGTTAAGGTTTCCATACATCTATACTATATACAATCAATTACAGCAATAACATGAATGAATATGGTATCATGCTAAGAATACCCACATTCATCTGTCATGTACATGTATCTTCTACAAAATTGACAGCTAAAAAGGAACTGTAACTCCTACATTATTATTCTGCTTGAAACATTATTATATGCACATTGTCATATCATACCAAATCGTAAAAAGTTTCATCAAAAGATAAAAGACTAGCTACCAACACAAGAATATGGAACAGACATATGGAATGTAGCATTTAATAAGTTGGAAAAGGGGCCATAACTCCCAAGTAACTAGTGTATTTGAGAAATTGTAATGAGCATAAACTCATGTTCCAGGGCTCGAAATTAATGCTAGCAAGCAGGCAAATTGCTAGTTGAAATTTCAATTTGCCTTAATTTTGCTAGTGAATAAAGTTAGAACTAGCAGAATTTTGCTAGTTGTAAAAAATTATGTGTTCAGAATCGTATCTGAACTATGACAAACGTGTAAATTTGTTTTCTCGTAAGATCGGTAAAGATCGCATTGACTTCATAAAAAAGGACGGTATAGTTAGGTATTTGTCCGAGAAATACGAATATTTACGTCTCTGTTCGAGAAATACTGGTTCCCGATTTTTAAAATAACATCTGGTTGTAATTTTTACAGTTCAAGTTACCAGTCGAAATGTCAAAAAGAAGAAAAGTTTCTGATCACGATCGCGACGTTACAAAAATTACGAAATTCTTTCGCCAAGTTTCAGGAAGGAAGATTTATAATTGTGATTATAGTGTTTACAGTGATTAAGAGGAAATAATCGTGAAAATCGTTGTGTGACAGCTGTTACACTATCGTATGAATGAACGCAGCCTGTCTGCTTGCAAGAATGGCAAGATTACGATTTTCGTTTATCCAACTTTGGCCTAGCTAGAGTAGGCAGGGTCTGGAATTACTTTTTCATTTATACTACCAAAGCTTTCATATTCTTACGAAACAACTATGCCTCATCTGTCTACATTAAAAAAAAAAATGAAGTCCTGAAATAACCTAAGTTTTTTTTAATGTTCAGACCCCAGTGTGAAATCATTAAATACAATTATCGTGTTTTTAACAGAAGTGATCTCATTATTTTATTCAAATAGTTATTATTGCTCTGTTTCCAGCTTGATTAACTCTAATTCATCTCTTTTATACAATTTTCACACGAAAAAAAGCAACAACAAGAAAAAAAATAAAATTAACAGACAGGCATATTTCCTTTTACTGGCTTTACAATAATTATTCTGTCACATTACATAAATGAAAGATAAAACAAACAAGCCAGTCATTAATTATTATCTTGGTAATAATTATTTGAGATGTAAAAAGTTCAGTACATGCACAGTGATGCAGCATACCCACAGGTTTTTTTCATTTGAGGGTACATGTACCCCAACTCCACCAATTTGGGGGTACATGGAATATTTTTAGGGTACAGTGTGTGGCTCTTTATATTACTGTCCAATAAAACATTGTTTAAAACACTGTGTATGTTTTTATCATATGGCCATTCCCCAGGAAATATTAATGCTTGTTTGTTTATATCAGGTACATGTTTCTTTAAGAAATAAATCATGGAAGCCAGAATGTCCGGGAGCGACTTACTTAATGGTCAAGGACGCCTTTCACAAAGAGATATAGTCAGAGACAGTGAATTGCTTAATTTAATAAAACACATAAAACCTTACAGTCTTATTGTTACATATTTCAATGAAAATAACATACATTTTTTGTTAAATTTGGTTGCTAGTCAGGTCAGTCTGGTTTGCTAGTAGATTTTTATTTAACTAGCAAAGTTTTGCTTGTGGTGAAAAAAGTTAATTTCTAGCCCTGTGTTCACATCATACCAAGACATCATATTAAATATGAACAAGTTACATCAAAAGATAAAAGGCTACATGCATGTCTACACTATAATATGGAATGGACATAGAATATAGCATTTCAGAGGTTGAAAAAGGGGCCATAACTCCACCACTCTATAAGAGTGGAGGTATAATATAATGAATGACTATTGCATTAATAGCATTCACAGAGCAGTATCTTAGCTATCTTCAGGACGAAAAGAGGTTCAACAATATATAAAACTATATAGAAATGAGGGAAGGGATGGGTTAACCAGGTCAACAACTTTTGACTGCCACTGTAAAGGCATGACGAGTTAGGTTGGGACAAACAAATGCAGTCTTTTGTAGTAGCTACAATGTGCCTACTGGTTTTAGAAATCTACAAAAAAGGTCTTTAGCATGCAGGGAGTGTGACATTGGTCAGATATTACATATTATAACCTGTCAACACCCATCAAGAAGGCTCCCCTTATCCACTGAGCAGCTCTGGATTTGAGCCTGGGAACCTTCACAAATAACCAAAGGGGGTAGAATAATAATGTTCATTGAACCAAGATTAAATATATTATTACTCAAGTATTCAATCTGGCACTACTGAAAATTTTATGTACCTGTGGTTCTATTTCATCAGACATGATGTACTGTTGGGTGTCAGCTACCACAGAGGAGAATTCTGTTAAAACTGTAGCATTGTTATCTGATTCTGATGCTTCTTCTTGTTCAGCTGGTAATGCATGTCCAGTGCAAGGAACTGCAAATGCAATACAATATCATTAATTGTGTTATAGGTTTAAAAATAATTAGTGATGGGGACCTGTCAAATGTCAAATCTATATCGACCAATAATCGCTGCCAATAACTACTAAATACATTTCACCGCATTGGTGGTGTAATGGTTAGTGTGGTAGCTTAGAGAGTGGTTTGAACTCCAGCTGGGTCAAACCAAAGTCTGTAAAAGTTGTATTTGCTGCTTCTATGCTAAGCATGCAGTATTAAAGAGTTAGAACAAAGACTGGTTGGCTCGGAATCAGGCTAATGTGTCTGAGTGGAGCATCATGTCTGTCCATGGTCTGTTGTTTCAGTGAGCTAGCACTACAAAGATCCCACTAAGCATGTTGGTCTAATACAAAGCAGACATCGTCATCTCATCGAATGTTTAAATACTTGATCTAGCTGAAAAATTGCTCATTTGGTATAAAACATCACTCACTCACTAAATGTATATTTCTGACGAGGATTACTCTAATAGTCTAATAGTATTTTAAGGGGTTAGGGTAATGGTGTTTAATGCCACTTTCAACAATATATCAGTTATATCATGGCAGTTGTATTTTAAGAGTATGCTTGACAAAATTAAAAAGTACATATCATAGTGTATCAGTTTTTCACAAAATTCTTTGGAAAATAATATTCCACTGAGTTGGCCCGAGATGCAGTTAACAAACACAATTTGCAAAGATGATTCCCTTGGGGATATTCTAACAAACTTGTTATGATACGCTAATTTGATCAAATAGAGCATTTTTATGTCCCATCAAATCAAAGTCTTTGTTGGTCATACTGGAGGAGGGTAGGACCTGATGGACTTAATTCTAAAAGTGAACATCCTATAGGGACTATTGGTTTATTCCTATTTGGTGCAATTGGAGAATTAACAACAAACTCACAAGGAAGGACTTGGATCATCTAAGGAACCTGTAAACTTAAATCTTCTCATTAATTAGGAACAACAAAAATATTATTACAATACTACCCTTACAACTTCAGCTTATTAGTGTTATCTATAAAACAAATACTTGACAACAGTCCATTTTAACTGTTGTCCCATTGTTTACCAATATCTTCACAACATCTCATAAATCTAAATGGACATTCTCCAATACAAGTTTAACCAATTTGTATTAAGATTTTATGTGTTTCTCTTAAATTTTTCACATTTTACAAAACTTAACCACATCTTACACATGTAATAAGATATCATTATCTGTCAAGATTTAAAACAGTATGTCTTACCTTTAGCTTTCAGATGTCTATTCAGTGTCCCATGTTCAGCAAAAGCTCGACCACATATTGTACATTTAAATGGGCGTTCACCAGTATGCATTCTGATATGTCTCTGTAATGATGCCTTCTCACGAAATTTACGATGACAAAATTTACATTCATAAGGCAGGAGGTTAGTATGTGTTCTCATGTGAACTCTCATTGCATTCTATAAAAAGAAATAAGTAAACGTTACATGTATATGTTCATATCCTTAGGATTTCAAAACCTAAAACTAATATTTAAAAAATAACATCAGTCAAACCTGTCTTAAAGGGCACCTGTA
Organism: Gigantidas platifrons; assembly: GCA_002080005.1. NCBI lineage: Eukaryota > Metazoa > Mollusca > Bivalvia > Mytilida > Modiolidae > Gigantidas > Gigantidas platifrons. Next base: position 591,005 of record MJUT01051999.1, read on the forward strand.
TATAACAAACCACTGTCTACTGATGACAAACAGTTTGGTGTGGATGCATTCAGCTTTATACATTATAGTTTTATTCTAGAAAGCTACTATTGAACTCTTTCCCCACCAATTCATTTTGTAAAACTACTGCATGTGGTGGCAGCCTTCATGATTTCCTTATCAATATAAACAAAAATATTCTTAATAAAGAACTACCCAAGATACATTCATATTTTGGTTTCAAGAAATATCATTTCAATCATTCACTTGACACTATTTCCAGTTTGTATATATCTATGTGGTGGCAATCAAGAAAGCAAGAGGGAAGAGTCAGTCACCTGATTTACACTGTATATGTAACAATCACAAGATTCCCATATCACAAAATAAGTTATAAAGGGCCATAACTCATACACATTTTTCATAGAAATTTGCATCTCTTTGTTCCCAAATTAAATGAATACAACCAAAATATAATTATTCTTATTATTGTTTAGTCCTACAGCCTTAAAAGACTTGAGTTGAGCAACTGTTGCAGTACACATGTTTCTAATTTTCAATTTGCATTTATGCACATAATCATTTATGAAGAAACAATTGAAAAATTCAATATAAAAAAACATGTACATGTATGTAGTCTTTTGTATTTTTTTTGCATGTAAAATGTTTTGTATATCTCAGCAAATCTACAGAAGATTACTTCAGCCTCAATGACATTTTCTTAATGATTCCCTTTCCCTCCACATCCTCCAAGATATAATTTGATGACAAAGGGTTAGAGGTATGGTGTTTCACTACAAATTGGACAATATTTCAGTTATATCTTGGCGGTCAGTTTATTGGTTGGTTTGGTTTGTGGTATTTAACACCACTTTCAACATTATCGTGGCGGTCAGTTTATTGGTGCAGGAAACCAGAGCACCTGGAGAAAACCACTGACCTGTCGCAAGTCAACGACAATCTTTATCACATAATGTTGTATCGAGTACACTACACCATAAGCGGGATTCGAACTCACAACTTTTGTGATGATAGGCACTAATTGCACAGGTAGTTGTAAATAAAACTACTATATGATTACTACAGCCCTCTTGATGACAAAGTAATCCCAACTTGTCTACCCTCTTACACATTACGATAAATATGGGATAAAGAATTTGATCAACATTCAATATTCTTGTATTTGGTAATTTTTCTTTGACATGCAACAAGCTATTACTTACAGCAGATTTAAATGATTTTGTGCATATATTACAAGGAAAAGGTCTCTCTACAGAATGTATTTTGAGATGTTCCCTGACGTGAGAGATCCTTTTGAAGAGTTTACCACATTCCCCACACTTGTACTGCCGATCTGTAATGTGAACACTCATATGCTTGTTTAAAGAATCCTTAGTGATAAAACTTTTAGTACATTCACTGCATCTATGAGGCTTTTCACCTAAAATTAAAAAAAACCCAGCTTTAATACAAATACAAATGTACTATTAGCATACTTTACAATAGTAACTAATTAAGAGATAACTATGCTATCTTACTGTTTTTGTCAGTGTCCAGCAATACCCAATTATTTCTAAGAAATACTTCATGAAGCATTAATAACTGCTAGGAAATATGCATGTTGCAAAAATAATTGTTTGAATTTGGAGCATAAATGCATGTCGAACTATATAATATTTCAGTTATATCGTGGCAGTCAGTTTTATTGGTAGAAGAAACCAGAGTACCCGGAGAAATCCACAGACCTGCTGAAATTCAGACAAACTATCACATAATGTTGTATTGAGTACACCTCACCACGAGTGGAATTCGAACTCACAACTTTAGCAGTGATAGGCACCGATTGCATAGGTATAGTCAAACCTGCTTTAGTGACCACCTCTATTAAGCAATAACTTGTATTATGTGATCTTAATTTTAAAGTCCCTTTACAGTGTATTTCATATTAAATAAGTCTGTATTTAGCGACCACCTGTCTTATGTTACCATATTTCAACCTTCCTGTGAAAGGTCACATAAGACAGGTTTGACTGTAGTGGTAAATCCAACTACCAGATCATGACCATGAAGGACCCTTACTATATCAGTATATGAATACACATTTTTCAGGCCTTGTTGTGTCACATATTGTGAATTTCCAATATGTAAATATTTGCTGTTTGTTTATACAACTAAAGTGTATATTGACTGAAGACATCAACACTGCATTTACACATAACAATGAAAAGCTTCTAGTTAGAGAGGAAAAAACATTCTAAGCCATTCCTTTCGTTCCCTTTGTGGATAAAGAATAAGGATTGGAATCTACAAATGTACCACCATGCTAATAAATCATACAAAAATTTCCATAACAAATTCATACTGTACCTATATGTGACTTCATATGCAGTTTGAGGTAGGAACTTCCCTTGAATAATTTTAGACAAACTGGACATCTCTGTGACAATTTATCACTCTGTTCATCTTCAGGTACCTGAAGTAATTGTGTTAATGCTAGTCTTGCCCTGAAATTTATAGAAAGTTATATTCCGATATGAAGCACAGCCGAATCTGTATATAAAAGGCACTCAAGGGAACCTGAAAATGTGGTCTTTATGAGCAGTTACCCTTTATATACAGGTTAAAATTATATGCACTATTCATTAATGGGGAAAATGAGACTGTAATTTTGTTATATAGACTTGACCATACATAAAATGTACTGATACAAACTCTGTATCACCCTTTCAAAAAGTCTGCTACACTGGGTTGGGACTTACCCCACTGTGTCAAACTAACGTGCATCGGAAAGATCTATCCTTATTCATAGTATCCAACGGGAACAGGAAATTACCACAAAAACGATTTAAAAAAGATATTTAAATAATGCAAACCCATAAAAAGCAGCAATATAAGTCTAAAAATGTATGCAAAGACAGCTATATAAACATGTTTGATGTTAACATGCAAAAAAAAAAAAACCACTTGAATCATGTTAGAAAATACAAAGAAACTTACAAATCTGAATAGATAAATAAAGAGTGAGTGAGTGATTATTGTTTAACGCTAACTCGCAACTTAGCAGCTATATCATGACCAGAACAAGTTAATTTTCATTGAGATGATGAGGTCCGTTTTGTACTAGACCAACACGCTTAGTTGGACTTTTATAGTACTAGATCACTGAAACATCAGTCCACGGATAGACATAAGATAAACAAAGACACAGAAATGAACATAAAATGTATGACACAAAAAATATCAATATCTATTTTTTCTTATGGGGGGATTGTTGTTAGGGGAATTTTGTTCTAGTGGTGGAGGGGCATTTTTCAGGGGGTTTTTTGTTAGGGGAGGGGGCTTTTCTTCTGTATTCAACATACTTCTCTTCTTGATATGGTTCTGTATTTACAAGTATATCTTCTGAGTCATTCTGAAATACAAATTATTCATTTTATATTGTCAATATACAAAAATGTTTTTTAAAGATAAAATTTCAAGGATCTGGGTTGAAAAATATGAAAGAAGTTGGTACACAAAATAGGTACTCTTCTGTTTAAAACATTGCTAGAAAATGTCAAATATCAGAATATGGAAAAATTACAAAAAAATTCTTGAAGGACTCTATAATAATATGAGGTGCACAACTTCAACAAGATGTTGCACGCTATGTCGTGCTAAGAATACCCCCACTCGTTCATTTGTAAGTCGCACGGCAAACAGGAAGTAGATGTGCGGTAAACCTGGAAAGGGGAGACACGGTACAAGTCACCATGCCAAAGCCACATATCAAATATAAAATCATTTTTTCCAGTGGAAGCTGAGATAACTGTTACGAAAGTTTTCATTACGTAAACATGAAAGAGAAAGCCATATATCAAATATAAAATCATTTCTTCCAGTAGAAGCTGAGATATCTGTTACGAAAGTGTGAACGGACGGACGGACAAGGTGATTGCAATATAGCCCCCTCTCTACGAGTGGGGGTATAATATAGATACATTCTATAATATTTCAGGGACCTTGGATGAAAAAATGAGGCATAGTCATAGATGTAAAAAAAAAGTCATTGCTTCCAAATATTTGCTTTGAGATGAAAATTCTCACTGGAGAAAATGAGGAAACTCTTTACACAATGCCCAAATACACTCATTTTCTAGCTGGTTGGGTCAAGTTTGACACATTTTATTTCCAAATAGTGTTTTTTTGGGTTTTTTTTTTTTTACAAAAAAGAGGAAATCTGCTGATCAGAGGAAAACTTTCATATCTGTTTGTTACAGTAGTTTCCCCCTTATAAAGGCCACCTCATCCCTCGTTCAGGCCAGAACCTCATCTGAATGAAGTAGGTTATAATGTTCAGAAGAGATCACATTATAATGGTGGGGGTTGGAGGTGGGCTACTGTATACCGTTAAATCAACAAACCTCATCTGAATGAAGTAGGTTATAATGTTCAACAAGTTGATCATGATTATCAGATATAAAGTGACAAAGCCTACAATTTCTGACATTTTCTGTTATATGTTTTCTTAAATGCTCCTTCAACTGATACAGGGTTGGTACTTGTTCTTCACAGACCTAAAAATAAACACAAGTAATTACTTCAACATGTAAATGGTATATTGAGATGAGATATATATTTTAAAGGAAACTTTAGAGTAAAATCTCATTATTTTCAATGTTTATCATTTGTTACTTTATACTGATACTAAAAAAAAAACCAAATATATAGATTCCAGATACGATTTTAAGAACCTTTGGATTGATAAAATTTTCTTAAAATCAATTCAATTCAGACATTTGGAATTACAAAAATGTATGTACTTTTTAAATTTCAAAAATTTTATTTTCACACTGATAAGAGAATTAGGGTTATAGGTACTTGTAAATGCCACTTTCAACAATATTTCATCTATAATATGGCAGTCACAGGTTTCATAAGAGGAGGAATTCCTATTGACAAAAATTTCAATTAGTAGATAATTCATCTGCTGTATGGTTTGGTTGGTTTATGGTGTTTAATGCCACTTTCAACAATATTTCAGTTATATCGTGGTGGTCAGTTTTATAGGTGGAGGAAACTGGATTAATTAATTAATTGTCAACAATATTTCAGCTATATCGTGGTGCATAGTTGCCAACCCCAACTTACCCAAATCCGGAACCAGGCCTTTGAAAATGCGGAAATTGCCATTATTTTGC
>MJUT01051999.1:596353-630147 GCA_002080005.1 Gigantidas platifrons
ATGCCGATGTCTGCCTTACAAATGTTGCAGCGTGCATGGTATTCATCAATATTTGATTTAACAATAATATTTGGATACCTGTCTGCGTATTCAGCTTTAAACTTTTGTAAAACACACGGTTTTTTTGCTTGGGACATGATTTTTACTTTCGTTTTATATACTATAAAACCAAAAACCGTTTACTTCAGGTTACGCTAGTAATCCGATTTCCAACAGTTCAGTCATGTAAACTTCACAAATCTTGTACGGGCATACACAATAAGTCGATTTAAGTATAAGGAATCAATAAATGAACCATTATGTTCGACATGCTCCTACATTTTATTCAAACTTCTTTCAAGATCAACTTTATTTTAGTGAAAATTTCTTTTTTCAAATTGACGGGTCAATCCGGAATGGACACGGTAAAATCCGGAATGTGGAAACGGCCCCCATTTTCNGGAACCATTCCGGGCAATCCGGAAAGGTTGGCAACTATGCGTGGTGGTCAGATTTATAGGTGGAGGAGATCACCATCCACCTGCTGCAAGTCACTGACAAACTTTCCCACATAATATTGTATGGATTACACCTCGCCTGAGCGGGATTCAAACTCACAACGTTAGTGGTGATAGGCACTAATTGCACAGGTAGTTGTACATCCAACTACCATATGAGCATGACAGCCCCCGAGAGATTATCAAACTTTACAGACACAAATTCCAGTACATAAGCGGCACTCACATTGCTGTTCAACATTTCACCATCAATGTAGAGTCTTCAATAATGGAGAATAGGTTTCTCTGCCCTACAGCTCTAAAAGGGGTCAACCCCGCAGGAACCCCGAGGTATAGAAATGGGACCAAGAGCTTCTTCGGCTTGATGGGGCATCCGTCGGTTGTGCGGGATGTATAAATTCACAACCAACCCGTCCTTCGGATGAGACGTAAATAAAACCGAGGTCCCGTGTTGAGAGATTGCCACCCTCTTTGCACGTTAAAGAACCCAGTGTAACAGCTCATTATAAAACAACCTTTAAATATTTATATACATCTCACCTTGCATTGTAATGATGCATTTTCTTCCTGATCCCCATTACTTAGGTTGATAACTACTACCTCTTCCACGTCCCCATCCAGAGAGGGTGTGGTCAAGTTAATATCTCCTTGGTCTGATATCATAACTTGAATAGTGCCATCAGTATTAGTATGTAAAGCATCAGAGTTGAGAGCTGCAGCTACTAGGTCTGATATTTGGACTATTGAATCTTCATTTACTGTGGTCTACAATCATTATGTAAATATTGAAAAATAAGTGTGTCAGCATAAGTTGATAGCTACAGCTAGTAGGTCTGATATTTGGACTACTGACTGACTCCTCATTTACTATGTTTACATATAATATTTCTGTGGCCTACACTGTAGGTCTCATATTTGGGTGAGTGAGCAAGCGAGAGAGTGATTGTTGCTTAACGCCAAGTGAGCAATTTTTCAGCTATTTCATTTGAGAACAAGTAATATTTTGATGAAATGATGATGACTCCACTTTGTACTAAACAAACACGGTTTTATAGTACTAGCTAACTGAAACAACAGTCCATGGTTAGATATGTTGCTCCCCTCTGACACATTATCATGATTTGTAGTCAAGCAGTCTTTTTCCTTTCTCCTCAATGCCGCATTCTTAGAGGAGAAGCAGCAAATAGCAATTTCATAGTCTTTAGTTTGACCTGACAGGGGTTAAAATGCACAACCTACCATACTCATGGCGAGCATGCAAACTATTACACCACTGACGCTGTCAGTCAGATGTTTGGACTACTAACTCCACATTAATTGTGTTTATACCTTCTATTTCAGTGACCTACAATAAAAATATAAACATAAATTCCTTAGTGTCTGAAGATGACAGTTGCAACTATATCGTTGACTGTTGACAAATTAACTTTCTTAAATGGGTTCCATTGAACAAATCAGAGCTGGGCACATATTCCTTTTTATCAGTAGTGAGAGGTTTCTGGTCTGCACAATGGTAGTCATGTTTAAAGTAATGAACCTTTCTTGTCAAATAGATTAATTCATTATTTAATTTAGTTACTTGGTCAAACATTAACAATTCCTTAATAGCATTTTTGCTACAATGAATTACCTGTTGAGCTGTCTGATTAGGAAGATTCCATTTCATTTTATACCTAGGTAAATCACTATCTGTCTTGTGAATACAGGGTTCTCTGAAAAACATAGTGAGTAGTATCTATACTATGTTCCTTTTATTGCAAGGAAAATAAAACCTTTCCCGTGTATCAGTTGTTCCTCGAGGTAAATATTTTTTTCATAGATAAACTCTCCCTTTGAATAAATACTAAATCATACAATACCTTTAATTGTCCTTTGTGGAGTTCATTCATTGGGAAGTTTAAATGTTTGAATGAAAAGTCAATCATTCTTTGATTAAATTTACTGTACAAAATTAAAAAAAACCTCCTAGTGATGAAAATACAAAAATCTCCCACTTTGTAAAGAACCACATAATGATCATTCACACCATATTAAATTTTAATACACTGAGCAGATTTTTTCCCCCTAAAGTTCTGCCGATCAAATTGCAATTGAGGATGCTTCAGGGTTAGCTTATTAGCAAATATTTTTGTTCTGATATCATAATATTAAAATCAAAGGGCAAAATCCTGAAACAATTCTTCTCATTTTGAGGTTTCTGTCTTGTCATATATCTAGGAAATTTGCACTACGAGCACCAGAAAATACACTAACATTAAACCCTATTCTAAAATAATTACATAAATGTATGTACCCATGTATGTCAGGGTCTTACCTTGATCTCATGTGCCGAGTTAGGGCTCCAGATTCTGTAAACGATCTACCACAGGCCTCACAGGTAAACGGTCTCTCACCTGAAACACATAACAAATCTAGTTACAATGTACATAGTATAGATTAATACTATTAACTATATAAATGATACACCTCTCTGAAATCAGACCTATGTGTTCCACTATAGGGTACAACCCCTTTGTAAGAATATGGTAGTCTGCTAGCTGCGCTGGGCAAAATCAAATACACAAAATGAAATGGTACAGAAATGAGTGCCTTCTGCATGAAGAATGATGTATTCCTTCTACCATGCAGCAGCTCAAAATGGCTAATAATTTGCTATATATATGATTGGTCATTGGTGGTCTGTTCCAAGGCCATTTTTTTACTCTATCAACTATCAATTATATCAACTTTTCCCCCTGTGGCAATCTAAGTATCATAGGCCTATGTGTGAATATACATTGTTAAACATCAATCAATCAATCAATAAATGATACTATTGAGTAATCCATAAAATCATCAACAAATATTAAGGTGATGTCTTATTTTACCTGTATGTCTTCTGAGATGACGTTTGAGAGCTCCTCTAGTCTTAAAAGCATATGTACAGCCTTGTTCTGGACATGGAAAGTCTCGCTGATTACTGTGTGTTAACATGTGAGTCTTCAGTACAGCGATCTAAAAAAAAAGAAACACAAATTCAATAAAATATGAAATATAGTCACTCTGAATTGAACTCAAACTGTCAAAAAATGGTCTGTCAAAAAGAGAAAATGAACTAAAAATCTACCATTGATTAATTAAAACATCTTTGATAAACATTTACACAAGTATAAATACATTTTCTTTACAATCCTGATATTCCCTGAATGTCTGCGATAAAATTGTGTTAACAGTCACATGATGGTGTACCATAAACAATGTGATCTTTTTCTGAGTTCGCGTTTTTTTTGTGTGTGTGCCAAATTCTTGCATCACACTTGTAATTTCAGCACAGAACTTTTATTCCTGCAAACTACACTAATTAATGATAATCTTTTAAAAATTACAAAATTTGTCAAGAATCAATTTTAGTTTTATACATTCATATTTTCTGAATGCCATCTTTGGTGCTTTACACTGTTAAAAGCTTAGCAAGTCAACAGTATAAAGAGTTTGAAGGGGTAATCAGAAACTGTAAATCAAAGAAGAACGATCTACAAAACATACACATAAAACTAAAAATCAAGTAACACGAACCCCACTAAAATCTGGTGGTGAACTCAGGTGCTCCGGAAGGGTGAGTCTATGAAATTGAATGGCTGGTAGCTCAATCACTTTCATAATGATAAAACAAAAATTTATTATTGCCTAACAAGATTCCATAAGTGTATATTTTGACACTATGAAAAGAAATTTCTGGGAAAAATATTATAGATGTATTACAATTTTGACCAAAATACAAATGTAGGATAAGTTTATGTGCCATCTTGCTCTAGATACATGTGTACTATATTGATATTAAGCTAAGAGTTTGTATTTGATGTTTCACCTCTTTAAATCTATTGTGACAGATATGACATTCATATGGTCTTTCACCTCCATCAATATGTTTTATTATATTATATTGTCTTTGACTTCTTGAATATTTTCTATCTTCTGAATCTGACTCTGGTTCCTGGAAATCTGGATCCTCATCTTCCTTGTCCTCATCAGAATCTTCTACTGTTTCCTCATCATGTACAAAAGTTATGTGTCTCTTCAAAGCTGCTTCCCTAAAAACAACATGTTTACATATATGATAGACTGAGATCAGCGTTCTGACTCAAATCAGAGTCCACTCCTCAAATCGGCATCCACTGACGTCATTATCTCAAATCATGGTCCGATTTAAGGATATTCTCAAATCGGCATCCTTTCCAAATTCTCATATCTATGGCAGATTTATTGGATAGGGTAGGGGTTATGGAATATGTCATTGACGTCATAGGACGGCGATTTGAGAAAGAGAGAAATTAAGTACTGGTACATTTAATTTACTGCTAATTAATTGTTGGCATGGAAAACAAGACAGCAGTTATTCAACTTAACACTACTCATAAATATTTTATTTGTAACGTTTGGAAAATTCATCCAGTTAAACATTTGTTCATATTCGGAGAAAATTACAATCTCTGCGTGAAACAGCAAAATGTTAAATAAATCATTCAGAATTCTACTGGATCACAATATTAATAGACAATAATAGGTCCTTTTTCTTCCTTTCCATAGTTTGTTGTCATCAGTTAGGATTCAAATCACATATAATTACCATTCTGTTCTAATTTCAATTCCTGTATTTTGAGATATCATATTGAAACCGGAATTCAACCTAAATTTGATAAATTTGCCCTTTTGCATATTTTTAAGGGTTATGATTTCTAAGTTTCATCATGAATTCCAGGATATATTACAACATACCTATTAAATTTCAGATCACATTTAATACAATGGTATGAAGTGTTGTATGTAGTATTCTCTTCTGGGACTTGTTCTTTGAGAACTTCTTCACTTTTTCTCTTTCTCCCTGTGAATTAATGTCAGAATCTTATTACAATATATATACATTCATTTGTCAAAATAAGCATGTTACTGTTTCAATTGATTTTCATTATGTTTGAATGGGAAATAAAAGCTACCTGTGTTCACAAAAAAAAAAAAAATGTTTGAACATACATTTTACAAAATATACGAGAATTTTTCTTTTTTCATTGAAAAATTTTAATTTGATTTATTTCTATCATTTTTTTTTTAGTTTTTGTGATTGCATGTTGTTTAATGTGAAAGTGGGCAATTTTTCAGCTATATCATGGTGATAACAAGTTGTATTTCGATGAGATGATGATGAGGTCCACTTTGTACAAGGCCAATACGCTTAGTTGGATTTATATAGTGCTAGATTAAATGAAAATACGGTTTGTGGGTATACATGTCGCCCTACTCAAATACATTGTCATAATTCTGAGCCAATCAGACTTAAATAATACTATGCTCTATCTTGCACTCTGATTGCACAAATACCATGACTTACAGAATTTATGGAGAAAACACCTATCTCATATATACATTCTGTGGAGATGTTCCCTGTACCTCTCATATACAGATATCGAGATTCAATGAAAAACAATGGACAAATTTTAATTTACCTCTTTTCTTTTTCTGAATAACTTGTTCTGAACCATTATCTTCTGTATCATTTTCATGTTCAGTTTTAATGTCTTCTGGCTGTATCAACTTGGGAACAATCAACTTCCTGTTTCTACCATTCCTTGCGAAACTGACCTTGAATTTGTCATGGTTAACTTTATGATCAAGATAATCTTGAAGACTGGTAAACATAAGTCGACATCGTTTACAGAAATGGATGTCATCATCACCCTCTCCATCTGTGTCAATTTCTACAAATGGACAAATTTATCAAAAATTGAATATTTGAATAGTTATCGAAGATAAAAAAAATTGATTAGGTCCTTAAGAATAAAAAAAGATATTTGCATCTTGAAATTGATAATGAAATTTATTTCTTGAATAAATACAAAATGTACCCTTAAAGGAGAAGTGGTATAATTATATCAAGTGTAGTTATTCAATAAAAGTAGCAGCCAAGAAGTGAAAGAAAGCATCGCCATGTTCAATGGTGGGAAATTTAATTGGATTTAGCCTTCTTGTTCATGTTTCAAAATTCACTTTTTAGATTTAAATGCATGAAATTTAAACTTTCTGGTTTCAGCATTTTATATTACCAAGAAATGCAAAATTATTGTTCATTTTTGGTTCTGGTTATATATTATCATTTTTCCATTATTGTACATGTAGGTGGTGCTGCGACTTTCATGTTCCGGTCAACGGAGAGACAAATATTGATGATATAGCAGCTGAGATTAGAGATAACTAAGAAAAAACGTCATCAGAAGGCAAGCATTACATTTTGAAAATATCAATGTATTGAAGTTAGGTTTTTCAACATATAATTTGGATTTAACAACACAAATAGGACTTGAAGCGACCAGGGTTAAAAGAATGTCCGTCCTTGTTTGTGTATATGCATGGAACATGAAGTCAACACGTCCCTGTGTATAATCACACTATATGGACATATTGTAATTCAACCCCGCTGCATTCTTAATCCTGTGCTATATAGCTTAGTCATACCATATTATATATTTAGGCATATTCGCCCCAGACATTGGAACTTTTACTGTGAGAGAGTGACTGAGTGATTGATGCTTAACGCCAATTCAGCAATTATTCAGCTATATCATGGCGAGAACAAGTAAATTTTCAATGAGATGATGATGATGACTCATGAGATCCGCTTTGTACTAGACCAACACGATGAGTTGGATTTCTATAGTACTAGTTCACTGAAACAACATGTAGTCCGTGGGTAGACATGTCGTTACACTTGGACACATTATTCTGATTCTGAACCAACCAGTGTTTGCTCTTTCTCCTTAATGATGTGTGCTTAGCGGAGAAGCAACAAATACCAATGCAATTTCATAGACTTTGGTTTGACCCAACCAGGGTTTGAAGTTGAACCCATGATATACCTCATTCGAAGCAAGCACGCTAACCATTACGTCATCATTGCGGTTCATTTAATTTGTGTTTTGTACTTTAATCATTGTATGAAATTATAGATCCGCAAGGATCCTTAATTGGTTTAATGAAGTATTTCTATTTCTATTTACTGTGTCTGTGGTTGGTGTAAAACTAGTCCGAGATTCCTCTGCCGTTTGAGGACTATTTACATCTTGCTGTTGTCGTTGAACGTCAGAGCGCTTGTCATAAACAAAACAGCGGATTTTCCTCAAACACTTGAGTGAAGCACATTTCCACGTTTTGTGGCTATCAGATTTTATTTTCTATCCAAAACCCTAATATATATCGCTTCACCAATCATTTTTCTATTCATTCATAACCATCTTACCCTCAGAGAGTGTCTCTCGAGTGGGAGAGGAAAATCCGCTGTTTTGTTTATGGCAAGCGCTCTGACGTTCAAAGACAACAGCAAGTTCTAAATGGTCGTCGAACGGCAGAGGAATCTCGGACTACCCCGGTTGTACCCTAGGCCTAGTGTAAAACCACTGGCACTGCATTGACACAAGGGCAAGTGACTCACTGACACTATGCAGTTATTGCACTGCACGAGGTAAAAAATCACCGAATACTTGACAACACAAAACAAGTTATTACTAAATAAACTGAGTTTGAAACTCTGTTAGTAAAAATTAAAAACAAACACGGATTATCTGTTTAGTGACAGTGTTTTGTCAGTACGACAGTACATGTAGTGATATTTTAGGCTTTACTATGATAAACATTTCCTCCTCCTCTATTTATTTCTTACATTAGAGACAAATAAACATGTCTAATGTAAAAAAGGACCTGTTTCGTCTGCTTTCTTACCCAAAAGTAGTCGTGTCGTAGACTCGTCTGATGGCTTGTCGTTCTCAGTCATGGCGGTTTGCGACTATCGAAAATGATGGTTGGTTTCCAACTTCCTTTTAGGGACTATTTCAAAGCACTACAAATTACCGACAAATCAACAATTAAGTTGGCGGGTTGCGAGTGCGATGGCACTTTTACACAAAGTTTGAGTTTTTGGTGCTGATCGGAAATTCAATTTGATTGGCTAAATTAAAAAAAATATATATATTCTCAGACACCACATGGCATAGTTTTTATACCAAGTTTTATTTATTGGTGCGGCGATCGACAAACCAAGACGGTCGCCAACACATGATAAAATGTAAGCACATGATCGAAAGGGAAACCATTTTTGAAATTATTCTTCTCTGAAACCACTGACTGAATGCAAACTGTACAAGTATATTCATTGCACGATGTTTTATAAACAAATGTGTTGATCGTAAACTTTGGCAGCATGGTCGCCACTATGAAAGCGGAAATGAATAGTTCTACCAACCCGATGGAAAAATATTTTTAATAGTTAATTCTAAATCATTTGATAGTACTTTGGATGCCTCTTTACCACTGTCTGTTCACAGTCTGTGTCGGTCGGAAATTCTACTGAAATGCTGGCCACCAAAGAACAAATTTCCTTTTATAACATCGAATATATTAGGAAAATGAAAAATCTCAGAAACCAGAAAAAAAAACGTGGATTATCGAAAATCAACGTTGGCCGACGTGAGAATATCAATAAAAATGCTCAAGAAATTTGTGAAACTCTGCCGCATGGATAGTCATGCATTTGATAATCATTTGCAAAAGTAAAAAAAAAAATATGGATCATCGAAAGGGTACAGAATGTTTCCATTTCATTTAAGAATCCTAAAAACGTCTCTTAATTCTGTCGGGTCGGTCCAAGCTAAACGTATTTGAAATTCATTATTCATGAAGTCCTATTAAATGTCATACGTTGGATGTTAAATTGCATTAAAAACAGACATTAAACTAGAAGACTGTTTAAAACTTACAAAAAAAATTAACAATCGACAGCTTTTAACTAAATTTAGAACGAGTGATCATACATTAGAACTAGGTAGATACAAGAACATTCCCAGACATCAAAGTCTCTGTAAAACTTGTAAAGTATTAGATGATGAGATTCATTTTTTTTACAATGCCAAATAAATAATAATCTTAGAAATGTTTTAATAAATAATATTAAAAAGTATCATGCTAATTTCGACCAACTGGACTCCGTTTTTCCAAAGTAAAAATTATATTAATTCCTGATCAAGAATTTTTGCCCAGTGGACGTTGTTGACTATTTAAAGCAATCGTTAGATGAGGTTCACATTGGTCAATGTATAACTTTAATTATGAATATATGACATTTCCTTATGTTGTTCGTGTATATATGTTTTGTAATGTTGTATTGTATTGCTTTACCCGCAAGGGTTTTATTTGCAAAAAAGATTATTATTATTATTATTAATGGAGAATCACACTCGAATTGAGATTCTTAAAAATAATCAACGAAACCCGTAAAGTTGGCCGGAGTGTATTCTATAACATAATACCAATGATTTATATAGTAGGAATAAATCCTTGATAATACATTTCCATCTGCAACAATGTTTTCATTATATATTTTTACCCTTTTAATATTCAGCGGAAAGCTAAAAAAGCCACAATTAACAAAAATTATAAAAATAAAGATTACCATTTAAGAGTCATATATACTAACTACATAATATACGAATACGAAAGCTTTATTTTGATTCGGGTTCATTACAACATATAACATAAGCTCTGTGAGCTTTTTACCGAATACACATATAACATAATATAGAAGTGTGGTCATCGTAGCCAAGTGGTTAGATGGAAGTTTTGAGAGTCAAAGTAGGCATTAAAAAGACCAGCAGTTGTCCGATACACGAAAGTCCCAAAATATGCATATCACGTTTTTGAGCCTAAAACAGTAAAAGGTTATTTAAAGTTCATATGTTCAACTTGAGAACAAAAGAATAAACTGTAGATTCTTAAAAATAATCTACTGTTCGAACAATAATGTGACGTCAGAGAAATGTATTATGTTTTCTTAACTTCTGTATCTGTATGGTTTCTGAAGATTAACTCAATTCTGAGTAAAAGTCCTTCAGGGGTGTGTGCGCATGTAAGTTCTTAGTCGCGCTTCGGGAGAGCTGCTTTAAATCTGTCCACTGTTTTGCTGGTAACTGTAGCTTCAGGTAAGGAATTCCAATCAATAGTAGAACGCGGTATAAATGAGTGTTTGTAAATGTCAGTGTTACAGGTGTGAATTAATAATGTCTTTGTGTGTCTATTTCTCGAGGGTCTCGGGTTTGGCTGAATGTGTTGATCGGCGGGGATTGCTATCAGGTCATTGATGATCTTGTAGAGCAGGATCAATCGTTGGTCCCTACGTCTGTCTGCTAGAGGCTGCCACTTAAGGTCCTGAAGCATGGCTGTTACGCTGCTATCCCTGCGGTAATCATTTTTTACGAAACGGGCCGCTCGTCGTTGGATATTTTCTAGTTTGTCAATGTCTTTCCTGAGGTAAGGGTCCCATACAACACAAGAGTAGTCCATTACTGACCGGACAAGTGATATGTAAGCTGTTTGTTTAAGGTTGCTGGTGCAGTGTCGAAGATTTCGTCGAATGAAGCCTAAAATTTGTGATGCTTTGTTGGATATTTTGTTGATATGAGTATTCCATTTCAAGTTATCGCTGATAGTGATGCCCAAATACGGATTTTCAGTTACTTTTTCTAAGTTGTGGTTATCAAGTGTGTAGTCAAAAGTCAAAGGGTTCTTAGATCTGTTGATTGTCATAAGGTAGCACTTGGTTGCATTAAACCTCATACCCCATGTAGTTGCTCACTTTTCGAGTGACTGTAGATCTTGTTGTAGCTGTATTTGATCATTGATGGATTTGATCGAACGATACAGTAAGCAGTCATCTGCGAATAATCTCACTTGGGATGTCACACAAGATGGCAAGTCATTTATATGGCAGAGAAAGAGGAGCGTTCCGAGGACCGTTCCTTGTGGGACTCCGGAATCTACAGAGCATGGTCTTGATCTTTCTCCATCAATAACGACTTGTTGTTTCCTAGCTGTCAAAAATTGTCCTATCCATTTGTGAGTGTTTCCATTTATGCCATAGCTGTTTAGTTTGTGCAGTAACTTTTTATGAGGCACAGTATCAAAGGCTTTACTAAAGTCCAGTATCACAAGATCAGTTTGTGATTTAAGGTCAAATGTCTTCATTATGTCATGCATGGTGATTACAAGCTGGCTTTCGCATGAGTGTCCTGATCTGAAGCCATGTTGCAGAGAAGTTAAGATGTTATATCGTTCCAGATGTTGTAGGATGTGACGGCAGATAATATGTTCAAGAGTTTTACACAAGACACTTGTCAATGAGATCGGTCTGTAGTTGCTAGCTGTGTGCCTGTCTCCTTTTTTGAATACAGGGGATATATTTGCATCCCTCCAGTCATATGGTAAAGTACCTGTATCTAAACTAAGCTGGAATATGTTTGCGATGCATGGAGCTATTTCATATGCACAGTTTTTTAATATCCAATTTGGGATGTTATCCGGGCCACTGGCTTTGCTGATGTTAATATTTTTCAATAGTTTTTCTATCCCTTCAATGTTGATGATTATATCTGAGATGGACGGATAATTTGATTGTGGTAATGTTGGTAGTTTTTCTTTCGGGTCTTCCTTCGTGAACACGGACTGAAATTGTTTATTTAGTAGGTTGGCTTTTGTTTCACTGTTCTGATGTAAGACTCCGTTTTCTTTTATTCCGGCCACTCCGATGTTATCTTTCCTGCGGCTTTTAATGTATTTCCAGAACTGAGCTCTTATTGTTCCCTTCTTCCATTGATTTTTCCATTATATTATTTACATAATTCCAATGCGATTGTCTAGTTTCCTTCTGTGTTATACGTTTTACTTTCCGATATTTTCCCCAGTCTTCTTCTTTATTTGTTTTCTTAGCACGTTGGAAAAGTTTGTGTTTTCGATTAATCAGCTTACGTCTCTTGTGTGTTATCCATGGTAGATTGTGTCGTTTTGATGTCATTTTTGAGGGAATATCCTTTTTCATGACGTCTTCTATACCTTGTTTTAATTCTGACCATTTTTCCTCAACTGTGCTGTTCATTTCTATTATTTTGTTGCTCAATGTTCTTATTTTCTGTTTCACCTTTTCGACATTTGCTTCTTTAAATAAATGTATCGTCCTTCTCTTTGGTTTGTTATAGGAAGGTTTTATGTCGGAATCAATGATTATCATATTGTGGTCTGAGATGCCAGGAACCGTGTCACACTCTTTTACTAAGCTTGAGTTATTAGTAATGTACAAATCCAATATGTTGTCTTTCCTACTTGGTTTACGTTGTAATTGTTCCAATCCACGTTCATCTAGGATATCCAAAAGTTCACTATGTTGTGCAGCCTGAGTAGCACAATTATTCATTTGTTCATGTTCGAACAAATTTAATCTAGAGATTCGTCTGAATAGATGTAAATGTTTGTCATAATTTATCAGCGATATACACAAACGTATGAATAACGTTTACTTGGGTAATTTTGAAACGACCCCTTTCTATTATGTTTGCGCATGCTTGACCACAACTTCCGTTAAATACAAAGATGGCAAATGAAGTAACGAATGCACCGAACAAGACATGGGAATTGAGCTTATATGAGCTTCACCGGACACCACAAGAAGCGATTACAGACAACACAGAAATAGCAGTGTCCCCAAGAAGTCTTCACAGTGAATTGATGTGTCCAATATGCTTAGATATGTTAAAAAATACGATGACAACAAAAGAGTGTTTACACCGTTTTTGTCAGGACTGCATCATTACGGCTCTGAGAAGTGGCAATAAAGAATGTCCAACGTGCCGTAAAAAGCTTGTCTCAAAACGATCTTTACGTCCAGATCCAAACTTTGATGCTCTAATCTCGAAAATATACCCCAGTAGAGACGAATATGAAGCTCACCAAGAGCGTGTTCTTGCGAAGTTAAACAAACAACACAGCAATGCAGCACTAACACATAGGTATGGTATGGTATGGGGTCCGTTCGCCCTAACTATAACTTCGCCATGGGTTATCTTGCCCAATATTTAAATATATTTATATGTACATCTTTTTAAATGTGCATATGTTTATTTAATATCAACTAGAGTCTAGATGGATATAAATTGTAAAAAAACAACAACCAGGGAAATGTTTACAAAAGAGAAGATATTAGCAATTTTTATTAAGCAAACATTGTTTTAGAAGTTGGTTTTATAATTAAGAGTATTATAAATGGGTATTAACAAATATCTTAATGTTCTCCTTTATTTGTTTTAACAACTAGCTTTGATGGCTTTGTTATGAAACAGTCAATTTTGTAAGAATAAATTACTCATCTTTTTTAGATCTTCTGATCATTCTTAACAGTACTAACCAAGCAACACACGTTTCATTAAAAATCATTCGTATATTACTTATTGCCTAACTTAATCATATCAAAATAAGGGAGGACCCAGGTGGCTCAATGAGTTAGGTAGTTGGATTACCTGACAATTCATACAAGCCTATCACCAATATGGCGTGGGTTCACGGCCGGCTTTTTAAATTACAAAAAAGGGTGCACTCGACTCGCAGCCGCAAGTGATAAAGTTTACCAGTTGCTTGCCTATGGTCGGTGGTTCTCTCTGGGTACTCCGGCTTCTTCCACCACTAAAACTGGTTGCCATGATATAGCTGAAATATTGCTGAAAGTGGCACTAAACACCAAAAATCAATCAATCAAAATAAGGGACCCATGGGGAATATGTGTCGGGACAAACAATTGTTCGAATGTCATAGGCATAATTTGTTTCATGTCATATTCAGCATTGTCAGTAGACTTACACCACTAACCGCATTGGTGGTGTAATGGTTTACATGCCCGTCTCGAGCAATGTAGATCAAAGACTATAAAATTGGTATTTGTTGCTTCTTCGCTAAGTGTGCAGTATTTAAGAAGAAAGAGCAAAAACTGGTTGGCTCAGAATCAGGATAATATGTCGGAGTGGGGCAACATTTTCTATACACAGATTGTTGTTTCAGTGAGCTAGCACTATCAAAATTCAACTATGGGTGTTGGTATATACATGTAGTACAAAGCTTACCTCATCACCATCATCTCACTGAAAATTGATCTGACGTTAAACAACAATCACTCACTCACTTAAACTTTCAAAAATCGTCTGTAATTTTATTTGATTGCAAATGTATACAAATACATTGACAAATGAAATCAGCAAATGGAAGGAATGTGTTCAAATATGATTTAATTATTCTTTTTAATTTCCCAAAACACAAGCCAAAGTTCGTAGGAAGTGAGGATTTCATTATGTTATTAGAATTTGTCTGGCATTTGTTTACAAAAGCAAACATTTACCTTTATGCTAGATAATCTTACATGGAATTAATTTTTATATAATTTTTGTAGCATTGAAGAAGGCTTGAGAATGCAGGCAATGAATCGGGCTCAAAGGGTTCGTGTAAGGAAACATGAAACAGAACCTGATCTGTCTAAGCTGGAGACTGCAAGTACGACTTCAAATGATACAACACCACTGAAACGTATGAAAACATCAGAAGATTCTGATGGTGAACAGCCAATGGTAGAACTCCCAGCCAGTGACATAGAGCTTGTGTTTAGACCATTACCCACAGATAACCAAAACATTGACACTCTACAAACAAGATTTATTAAAACAACAGCTAACGCATCAGGTAAAATATACATAATAATAATAAAATATAAAAAAATATTTGTAACATAAGTGACCTTTTTCCCTTTGATGTTTTTTTTTTATTATTCAGCTTAAAAATGTATTTGTAGGAAATCATGGTCTATTTGGAATTGATATTGTACCATCCTCAATTAACCATGCATTAAAACATTGTTGAATCTAAATGCAATGGGTGCTGGTCTGATACATCTGAACAATATGACTTCTTAGTTTTACAATTTAATTTTGTTATGGTTGAACTAAAATTCTCTAAATTTTGTAGTTTTAAAAAAACGGCCCAGCATTAAATTTATGAACAAATATAAAACATTTCAACATTTTAGAGCTTTAGTTATTGTTATTGTGTTGTACCGAGAGAGGATGGTCTCCACTTGTTGTCCTCTGACAATGTCTACTTTTTATTGTACTTTTAATTTGGTCATATATCTAAATAATCACAATTCTAATCTGTATGGATATTTTTGTTTCTATGTAGATGCACCGAAGTTCACAATTATATTCAAACAAAATATTAATGATATGTTATATGGAATTACATGAAGAAATGTTTTTAGTTTATGTATTAGATATATAGGCAAAGAGATTTAATGGTCTAGTGCAAAGCGAACATCATCATCTTATTAAAATGCAACTTGACTTTTTTTGCCATGATATAGCAGAAAAATTGCTGAAGCTTGCATTAAACAACAATCCCTCACTAACTCTAGGTCAAATCTGGTTATGATAGGCAGTACAATTATTTGTTTTACTGGCTTCAATAATACCTAAATTTTTATTCATTTTATTTTTTAGTTGATCACCTGTCAAAATATCTAGCTATTCGACTTTCATTAGAGGCAGCCAAAGGAGAGCAAAGTAAGTTGTCACCTTCAAAAACATTTTTTTTTCATCAGGATTTGAATGCATTTTCAAGAGTGTGGAATAATAAAAATAAAATTGTAAGGTCAGAGACATTGCGTGATAAATCACTGTAATAGGCATATCACTCTTCTTAGTGATACTGATATATGTTTTGGTCTGTTTAATCTATTTACTTATTTTGATATGTCTTTTGGGTGATAGTAAGTAACACTAAATGTAAAAGAAATTTTGAAGATATATTAAACACAACAAAAGATATTTCAATATCACCAAGAAGAGTGATATGTCTATCACAGTGATTTATCACAATATGTCCCTGACTGTACTCTACACCTCACTTTTGGTTACCAGTTTTGACTCGTAATCAAAACCTGCTACATCTTTTCATTTGAAACACATTATTTACATGAGACAGACAATTCACACCCCAATATACCAACCTCAACTATTAAGGACTGTTAACTAAATAAAGGTTTCCATGGTATTATATTTTTATATACAAATATCTCTATAGTTTTGAATACAAATAAAGCTTATTGTTCATTGAGAGTTTCTTCCCTTTAACCGTAACAGAAAATATTATTAAATTTTTAATATTATTATAGCTTTGTGGGTAGTGTTATGGTGTTTAACGCCAATTTCAACAATATTTCAGTGATATTGTGGCGGTCAGTTTTATTGTTGGAGGAAACCGGAGGACCCAGGGAAAACCACCGACCTGTTGCAAGTCACTAACAAACTTTATCACATAATGTTGTACACCTCGCCCTGATCGAGATTCGAACTCACAACATCAGTGGTGATAGGCACTGATTGCATAGGTAGTTATAAATCCAACTACCATACGATCACGGCCACAACAGTCCCTTAGCTTTGTGTATTGCAGGTAGATGTACTTAATATTAAATATCCATTTACATGATTTTCATAAAATTATGTCTTACAGGTAGAAGTAAAGGAGAAACAAATTATGTAATTTACATAGCTAGTACACCTGGTAACTACACGTCATTAAACGGATCCATGACTCTACATCAGGTGAATGAACGTTACTGGAGAATTAATAAACCAATGGAAATGTTTTTTGCAAATCAGCCAGCAGAATCAATGCCAAGAAAAACGGACAATAAGAGTTTGTAATTTACCCATAATCATATATACAGGAAAGTGCTTTACAGACTCAGAGAGTCCTTAATTAATAAAAGTTGCTTATCTATGGTAATTGGATGTTTGATGGAGGATGTAATTTGACTGTCATTGAATGGTTCCAAGTGATATCATCTTTTGAATTTGAAGGAGTTTGATGTACTGTGTAATTGTATTCAAATTGAGTAAGGACCAAATATATGTACATTGTACATGTATGTTAGATGTATAAATGTGTACCAGTAAACATGATCTTTGAAACTCCAAGCATAATTGAACATAATAAACTGTACATGTATGACTGTGCAAAGAATCATTTTTTATAAGCTGTACATGTATGACTGTGCAAAGAATCATTCTTTATAAGCTGTACATGTATGACTGTGCAAAGAATCATTCTTTATAAGCTGTACATGTATGACTGCCAAGAATCATTCTTTATAAGCTGTACATGTATGACTGTGCAAAGAATCATTCTTTATAAGCTGTACATGTATGACTGTGCAAAGAATCATTCTTTATAAGCTGTACATGTATGACTGCAAAGAATCATTCTTTACAATGTCTGTATTTTTCTTGCAAATCAGAATTCAAAGGTATTCGACATCTTGGGCAATAGTTTAACATATGATGCTATTATTTTATGGGAAAACTTGAAAAGCTTATGGAACTTTCTTGGAAGCAGAGAACTGTTTATCATTGGACATATCCTATGGAAAATTTTTAATAAAAATCGGATAATCCTCAGAAACTATGAAACCAGGAATCATTAAAATTCCTGTTTGGTTTCGGCTGTCCCATGTTTATTGTCAGACAAAGCAATCCTAATCATAATGAAAAATGCATAAAATAGTGAAAGAGGTTTTATTTAAGCAATAAAAAGAGTAAATGAGTTTAAGTTGCTTTCAAAATTTGTATTGACGAAATTACAGAGCAAATTCTATTCCCAAATCTAAAAAAAAACAAATGGATGCTTTCCTGGAGTCGTGACCATCTTTTGTTTTTGGATTGTGTTAGATTTTAACTATTTTCAATATGTTAGTTTTTTTTATACCTTTCTAAAACTTAACAATGAATTTGTCAAGTTTTAAACTGGGCACCGTGTTTTAAAGGGTAAATGAAGTGCAGGAAGGAATTCTTATTTAATGTTAATTAACATATCTTGCAGATTTCAAAGGGAAAATAAAACCTAACATAAGTTCAACAACGACAACACATATACAAAACATGTCTCTGCCATGCTTTCAATTCTCCTTCATGTTGTCTGTGTGGTGAGCCTTGTGAAATCCTATACACTTTTTATACAATGTATATACAGTATAATACATGTTTGATCAGATTATTTATAACTACATGTAGGTGTGCAATTTTGGCAGCTAAATCTCTGATTTTCATATACATGTATCAATTTCTCATGCATAACTAATTAGCCAGTGTAAATTTTAAACATACATTTATATTTATGTACAATTTCAAGAAAATACCCTGTTATTATAATGAGGGTTCGTGGTGATCGTATGGTAGTTGGAATTACAAGCACTGTGAGGTGTACTTGATATAACATTATGTGATAAAGTTGGTTTTCTACGGATGCTCCGGTTTCCTCCACCAATAAAATAGACCGCCATGATATAACTTAATTATTGTTGAAAGTGGCGTTTCATACCATAACTGGAACCCTAACCATACTTTAAGAATGAAAAAAAAAGATTTGGGGTAAAAATTCTGTTTTTGTTAGAAAGTGAGGTCTTCTTAGATGGGCTGTACTGATTGTTGTACAAAAATGTATGTACATGTACACATAAATACTGCTCAAATTTTTTTATCATCTGGGAAAAAAACTTTGATCTGGATAGGAAAAATTAAATAATCAACTGGACTAATCTTATGGTAGAAATGGATGTATAATGTACATGTACAACATTATCTATAAATGAGGGAGATTTTATATTTGTGTATTGTGACAGTGAGATTTTTATACGATATATATAGTAATGTAAGGTGCTTTGTATACTAATATTTGTTGTAATACATTAAATGTTACAAAAACATACACATGTTGTTTTTCTTCATTTGTTGTTTTAAATCCAACTAAGGGCCCGGGTGGCTCAATGAATTAGGTACTTGTGTTACCTAACAACTCATACAAGCCTATCACCAATACGGCATGGGTTCGCGCTCAAGTGATAAATTTTACCAGTTGCTTGCCCATGGTCAGTGGTTCTCTCTTTGTTACTCCAGCTTCTTCCACCACTAAAACTGGTCGACATGATATAGCTGAAATATTGCTGAAAATGGCATTAAACACCATAAATCAAATCAAATCCAACTAATAAATAGAACTAATAGTATACATATGACAACTTCTGTGTCAAGAAGAATAATCATTATGTATAAAGATAAAGATTAGGACTTGGTATTCTTTACACTAATGCTGCTCACCCAGTTTAATACTCACACCTGCATGACTGCATTATAATATGTAGTGGAGAATACACTCCAACTGTAGATCCTTAAAAATAATCAACAAGAACCGTCAGTCGAGTTGATTATTTTTAAGAATCTACAAGTTGGAGTGTATTCTCTCACATAATACATTTCTATCTGCAACAGTGTTTTCATTTTATATTTTCACCTTTTAATGTTCAGAAAGCTAAATAAGCCATAATTAACAAAAAATAAACAACAAAATTTTATCGGCCTCCGTGCTTTCGATTCTCGTTTATATTTAGATATTTCAACGTCTTTCAAGTGAATAGAATCGTTTATATTTAGATATTTCAAGGTCTTTCAAGTGTCCCAAATGTTCACCTGTGGTCTGTCTGATTTGTTAAGTTGCAGTCGGTTCGTTGGTTGTTTTTGTATTGCGAGAATACTTGTCAGTTCTGAACATAAATTATGTCAGAACTCAAATAGTTGTATCGTGTCTTGTAAATATTGATCAATTGCTTTTTTTTAAGCAAATTTTTTATATTTTTTTTAACAGAGCTTACTATCAAGAGTTATATATACTAATTATAGAATTTATTAATGTGGTCAACTTAACCGAGTGGTAAGATGGAAGTATTGAAAGTCAAAGTAGACTTTAAAAAGCCCAGCAATGGTTCGAGACACAAAAGTCCCAAAATACCGGTAAGTAAAAGACGTTTTTAAGCCTAAAATAGTAAAAGGTTAAGTTCATATATTCAAGAACAAAAGAATAAACTAGATTCTTAAAAATAATCCACTGTGCGAACAATAGTGTGACGTCAGAGAAATGTATTATGTATAAAGATTAGCACTTGGTATTCTTTATTGTAAACCTAGATAAAAAAAATTAGTTACATTGTATTTAACCTGCTGCTTTTTATTGAAGTACCTGTACCAAAAAAGGAAAGTGAGCAGTCTTGTATATGTGTGTCAGGGGTACCGAAACTTGGTAGGAAGAATCTATGACAGGTCCTCTATAGTGATTGCTCACTTCGTCACAATTCGTTAACAAACATGGCCACCACAGGCTATTTTTGTTTCTGATTGGTCGATTTCTAAAAATCTTCTCTGAAACCACTTGGCCAAATGAACCAAACTTGGTAGGAAGCATCTATGGAAGGTCCTCTATAAAGATTGCTCATTTCGTCCCGATCCATTAACAAACATGGCCACCACAAGCTATTTTTGTTTCTGATTGGTTGATTTCTAAAAATCTTCTCCTCTGTAACGGAGTAGCCAAATGAACCGAAATTTGGTTGGAAGGTCCTCGATAAAAATGGCTAATTTCTTCCTCCGATCTGTTAACAAACATGACCACCAGAGGCAATTCTTATTGCTGATTGGTTGATTTCTAAAAAATCTTCTCTGAAACTGAGTAGTCAAATGAACCGAAATTTGGTAGGAAGGTCCTCGATAAAGATTGCTCGTTTCTTTGTCCGATCCGTTAACAAACATGGCCACCACAGGCAATTCTTATTACTGATTGGTTGATTTCAAACAAAATCTTTTCCTCTGAAACCAGTAGCCAAATGAACCGAAATTTCATTTGGTAGGAATCACCTATGGAAGGTTCTGTATAATGTTTCCTCAAAACAATGAAAGATGAGCCTCTAGTTAAAGAATCCTCTCAGCCCACTGAGCCTCTAGTTAAAGAATCCTCTCAGCCCACTGAGCCTCTAGTTAAAGAATCCTCTCAGCCCACTGAGTCTCTAGTTAAAGAATCCTCTCAACCCACTGAGCCTCTAGTTAAAGAATCCTCTCAGCCCACTGAGCCTCTAGTTAAAGGATCCTCTCAGCCCACTGAGCCTCTAGTTAAAGAATCCTCTCAGTCCACTGAGCCTCTAGTTAAAGAATCCTCTCATCTTATCTGTCAAAAAAATAATTTCATAAGGTATTTATTTACACCTTGTTGAAAGTGTTCTGTCAGTTGTGTACAGTATTGGCAATTAGCCAGTTGTTTAACGCCAACTCAGCAATTTTTCAGCTATATCATGTGGAGAAGAAATTAATTTTCAACGAGATGATGATGTGGTCGTCTTTGTGCTAGACCAGCACTTTTAGTTGGATTTTTATCTAGCTTACTGAAACAACAGTCTGCTGATAGAAATGTTGCACCACTCGGCTAATTCCGAGCCAACCTGTCTTTGCACTTTCTCCTTAATGTTGTGTGCTTAGCAGAGAAGCAACAAATACCAATATTATAGTATCTGGTTTGTGACCCGACCAGCGAGGCGAACACGCTAACCGTTACACCATCGATGCTGTTATATTGGCAATCAGATTTTGGTTCAAAGTAGACTTGTTTCACTATTACATCAGACGACGGTCTTGTATACTACATAATATTATATTTAGATAATTGTGGAGGCCATCGACTGTCTTTAATGGAAAGTATAATAAACATAATACAACTTCTATGTCACGAAAATTGAATATGTTAAAATTAGTTTAGTTCTGCCACTTCTTATTGAAGTGGCTGTACCAAGCCAAAAAAGTGTGCCGTCATGTATTTGTGTTAGGCGTATCGATTTTGACTCTTTCTACGATTTTGATATTTGATTTTGGAATTGTTCCGACAGTGTGTTTTCCTTTGATCTTTACTACCCGATAAATTTAGTAACAACGTTCAGTTGACCACCGACTCGTGATACAAGAAATTATCAGCTGTTGGTCATTTGTCATGCGCGGTCTAACGTGACGTCTCTAAACTTTTTATTTAAAAAAAAGGTCAAAACACAACAAAATAACACAGGCACTTGTTTCATTCAAATATATGCCCCCTCCTCTTCCTTACTTCAAGGTAAACATCTGCCCTTTTCCCCTTCCCCACTTCGCCTCAATATTTTCTCTTATTTGTGATTCTTTCGCTGACCCAATTATATCGTTACACTCCCGAGATATTTCTCTTTTCGACTGCCACATTTAAATATATCTACCGGGTCCCCCTCAGACGAATTGGACAAGAATATTCAGCAAAGGTAGCTTGTTTTATTTTTAAGTCATTGAAACGGATACAGCCACTTCCGGTTTCCGCTGGATTTTTCATATGAATTCGGAATTCTCTAGACCGGCAATGTGTAACAATGCCATCATGATCATCTCCTCTCAAATGTAAAGTAAGCCTTTAAAATACAGATACTTGTTCCAAGGCAGATTATAAAAATGTGTTCAACTCCAAATTACTGACATTTCATTTTTAAAGCACCTTTTTTTTTTTTTCTAAATCACTTTAAACCGGACCGGAAGTGGCTGTATCCGTTTCCTTCGCTGAATATTCTTGTCCAATTCGTCTGAGGGGGACCCGGTAGATATATTTAGATGTGGCAGTCGAAAAGATAAATATCTCGGGAGTGTAACGATATGATTGGGTTAGCGAAAGGATCACAAATAAGTGAAAAATATTGAGACGAAGTGGGAAAGGGGAAAAGGGCAGATGTTTACCTTGAAGTAAGGAAGAGGCCTGAGGGGGCATATATTTTTGAATGAAACAAGTGCCTGTGCAAAATAATCACAAAGCTGTGTTAAAATTGTGAAATTACCGATAAAAAAATGATTAGTATTAAAAAAAGTCAAAACACAACAAAAAAATCATAAAGCTGTGTTAAAATTGTGAAATTACCGATAAAAAAATTATTAGTATTTTTTTTCGCTCGACAAGGATTATCAGGTCCATATCAGATTCGCTCTTCGAGCTCATCTGATATGGACCTGATAATCCTTGTCTTGCGAAAAAAAAATACTAATAATTAATATTTATTATATAAATATAAACAGGGCAATGAAGAAACTCGTACTATTGTCTAACGTTGAAAATGTTCTTATAGAAAGTAATCTACCTCATTTTTACAAAAGGCGTTTTAAACCTTTTTTTTCAGAGATATTTAAGTACATGTTATTATTAAATCACGTTTATCATTATACAGATCATCACGAAACTTTAGGTGTGACCATCAGGTTTTGGAGATCTCTGTTTTCGTCTGATTTACAATGATAGTTTTGTATTAATGTCATCTTGACTTTTGTCGTATGCATGTTTACACTTGAAAAGACAATATTTACATTTAGCTCAAAGTAAAGTGGTTTGAAAGTGGATGAATTTTTTTTTTTATAGACCATTAAAAGACTAAAATTGAAACATTTAATAGCATTTAATACAAAGGAGTATTGCAATTCTTTCCTCAAACATTTTTCTACCACGGAAACAAGTATATCAACGGAACGCCTCTGTCATTATCATTTAATAAAGCTTCCGAAATCTAAAATGAGCAGAACACCCAAATTTCTGCAGGTAAGAAAATGAAATTCATTGTTAAAGCAAAATATAATTTTTTGTTTCTCCGGAGAGGTTCCTTACTTTTATAACAATCGATTGTCTTAAGCGAAGTTTCTTTGTTACCACATTCTGATATTGATTGGGTACATAGTCACATTGGTCCTTTGGTACGACGGGTTCTATGATTGATACCGGGTATTTATGTGTTATTCAAACCAATTTTAGACGCCATTTAAAAAAGCCAAAACAATATCACGGTACCACAGAGCCCTATATATTTCTATCATTATAATGTAATTTTGCTTTCGACAAATTGATCAAAATCGCAACAAAAAAAACCCACGATTGTTCGACGTTTTGACTGGCTCGCAGGCCCCGCGGAGTAGCATTTGAAACGCTTTGAAGTCGGATGATCTGGAGAGGCAATATCCATTCAGTTCCAGTCAAGAAGGAATGTAATATAACATAATGATATTAGGTTTTTCTTTGCATTTCGTTTTTTAGTAAAATATTTGTTTTCTTCAAAACATTATCTCGGTTAAATTTGTGAATATATATGTATAAATAGTGTAATGAAGAACTTTAAATCTAATTTAAATTTAAACTGCACATTCAGTATATTGATATCTACAAATGCATATTGTCAGAAATTTGATATCCATAAAATATATGTTTAATGTGGTTTTTCACTTTAACAAGAATTCAATTTAAATAAGAATTTAATTTAAACAGCTTATATTATATCTTAATGAAGTATATATTAGAACGACGATTTATTAAACATATTATAT
The DNA here is from genome assembly GCA_002080005.1 of Gigantidas platifrons. Classification (NCBI taxonomy): domain Eukaryota; kingdom Metazoa; phylum Mollusca; class Bivalvia; order Mytilida; family Modiolidae; genus Gigantidas; species Gigantidas platifrons. Next base: position 620,979 of record MJUT01051999.1, read on the forward strand.
AACTTGTTTGTGTCAATAACTATTTTAGTCACAATCCACACCAATAATTATAGTACAGATACACGGAATTTACAAATTCATCATCTTGATTGATTTGACCGTCGGAACATTAGGTGACCCGTCGTAAGGCACAACTTCCCGACGGCTATCCACCACGTACCCCCTCTTTCTCGAGCCAATCGAGACATCCGTCCATAGTCCCACCGCACTATCATTATTTACTGTGAATTCATTTTTGTTCGTTGAATACCAAATTTCGTTGTTGTCGTTATCATGAAACTACGAAATTTGGTGCACTACGAAAGGCATATTATGCAACAAGAGAAGTTACAGATAAGTATATGTTGTTTATTTGTGTGTTTGTTTGTTTATTTGTTTGTTTGTTTGATGGTGTTTAACACTTTCAACAATATTTCAGTTATACGACGAATTAAACTGTTAACGATTACATCACTATCCGGTTTACACATGAAAATTAATACCCACGGAAATAGGTAAAACCACGGTAACTACATATTGTTTATGTAAACTTGTTCTAGTCAGTATAATATATATCGCTGGAATGCAAAAGAAATTTAAATCAAACATTCTGTGATGCTTTTGACAATTATGGCGTTAACGATCTTTTTGATAAAAAAAATCATGATAATTTTTTTTTTAAACTATTGAGCAAAACCAGACCAACCTTTCGTCCTGCTCATAGCGAGGTGTAGTCAATACAACATTATGTGATAAAGTTTGTCAGTGACTTGCAGCAGGTCGGTGGTTTCTCTCGGTACTTAGGTTTCCTCCACTAAAAAAAACTGACCGCCACAATATAACTGAAATATTGTTGAAAGTGGCGTTAAACACCATAACGCGAACCCAACCCGAAGTTTCCAGTTATGTAACTTTGTTTCTGTTCAAATTTTGTCAATTTCTTCTCAACCTTACATTAAATTATTAAAATAATTTTCATCAACTAGCCTTGGTTACTATTGGATTGGCTGATGTTCAAATGTAGTTTTATCATATTTGGTGGTTAAATTACGATATATATACAAATGTACATGTATTCTATGAAATATATAAGTTTGCAGATGTTTGACAATTATCAAAATTATGTATATTTTTTACAATTCATATTAAAATCTTCTTCTCTGAAGCAAATCGGTCAAATTGAACTTAAATTTAAAATTAAACAGGCATTGTACCATTTCAAGACTTTGATTACTAAATATAGAAATTTCTTCAAATATAGCTATATATAATACACGGAGCGTTAAGCTAGTATTTGAACTTTAAGCATCTTAGTCAATTTGCATTCAAGTGTAAGCTAGGAGATCCATAAAGTCTCAAGGAATGCTGTGTTTATATATATCATATTAACAGACTAAAACATTATAGTGTGATAAAGTTTGTCAGTGATTTGCGGTAGGTCGGTGGTTTTCTCCTGGTACTCGGGCTTCCTCCACCAACAAAACTGACTGCCAAGATATAACTGTAATATTGTTGAAAGTGACGTTAAACACCATAGCTCTAACCTCTATTAACAGACAGTTCTTATTCTGTTTAATTTTCATTGGACCAACACATCGAAACTGAAAAACATGTATCATTTTATGACATAATAATAATAATATAAACTAATTAATATTCACGAAATCTATATCTTTTGACGAAATGTCATTTATGAATTGATGAAACTTTTTGAAAGAAAAAAGACATAAGGAAATGAATGAATTCAGAATGGTAAACATCACCGCGTGTATTCCTCCCGTCTTTCACGTGTAATAGAAGTCGTGAAAATTGCATTAAATTTGTATTTCAATTGCTTTCTATAGAAATAACTTTTAGCCCATAAAGCTTAATCGTCTAAAAATAATCCATTGAAGTTATTCTCTTCTTTAATATTATTTTTGATTTTGACTATTCACGGTTCATTGAATAGAAAATATAAACTAATTGAAAATTTATTCTGTATGTTAATAACTTGTAAAATATATAGAAAGAGAAACGAAGTACGTTTGTGAAAGTCTTCAATGGTTATACATACTAATACATACTAATGAAAGACATTATTTAAAGCGATATTTATATTGTCATGCAAATCTCACATTCATAGTTTTCATCATTTCCCAAAAAAAGTTACGCTTTGATGTATGATTTTTTAAAATCCTTATTTTTAGACAAAATGGATTGAACGATGGACGTAAGTTATGATTTTTTTTAAAACTTATGATGTATTATAACAGTGTTTATTCATTATCAAAATTTACAGTTCATAAATAATGTAAAAATGATTAAAAACTAAAGTTCTCCTCCCTCATGTATAGAGAACAATAGCCGATTTTGGCTATCCTGTGATTTACTTGCCCCAAAAGAATTTAAATTATTAGACTTTCCAATCTTTAGCCTTTGAGCATACCTGATGAAGCTTACACCAGAGACGCGACATCGGTAACAATGGCTTAAAAGTAAAAATGTCACCCCAAAGACTTTTATATGGTTTTCCAATCTTTTGACTTTGAGCATACCTGATGAAGGTTATTCCTTAAACGCATAGTCTGTACATAAATCATGTGAGTATATATCCATTATGACAAATTTAAATGTATCATAACATAATCAAGTTCCACTGAAGAAGGCCGGGTTGTACGGCCGAAAGCTCCGGATAAATTTTCAGAGATTTGGCTTATTTACCTCGATATGAGAGATTTTAATTATATATATATATATATATATATATACCTTATACATTACATATATGATAATTATACGGTTGCTAAAAAATAAAATAATTTTATGATTAAATTTGATTATGGAACAGGGAATGTTTGATTGGAAATATTTCAACCAAATTAGACAATGTTAAGATCATTCCACGCAATAAACCGAAAACATACAACTTGGTAGGGTTTTGTGCTTGACTATTTATGGGTTATGGTTATGGTGTTTAACGCCACTTTCAACAATATTTCAGTTATATCATGGCGGTCAGTTTTATCGGTGGAGGACACCGGAGTACCCGCAGAGAAAACCACCGACCTGTCTCTAGTCACTGACAAACTTTATCCATAATGTTGTATCAAGTACACCTCGCCTGAGCAGGATTCGAACTCACAACATTAGTGGTGATAGGCAATGATTGTATGGGTAGATGAAAATCCAAATACCATACGATCACGACCACGGTGGCCCCTGACTATTTATACTCTTGGTATAAAACGTAGTACACGTATCACATTAATTGTGAGTAATATGTTTTCTGGGGTTAATACTGTTTCTAAACTTCAAAATTGAAATTTTATAATGATTTCATGTTTATGTTTCCTTAGAACATTCCAGAAGCACTAAATACCAGGGAAGGCATTACCCCCATTGCAAAATGGAAGGTGAAATCTCGTCAGAAGGTACTACATGCTCAAATTTGCTAGCTGATGAAAATGGTTTGGAAAGTTGATAAAGCATTACAGCAGACGATAGAAAATTCTTAGTATATGTTTGTGTGTTAATGCTGAAATACATGATAAAAAGGCCACACAAACGGAGTTTCGTTCAATCTTAGTGGGAAACATATCAGAAATGAGGGAGCAATTAATTATCTAATTTTGATTAGATCTCGACCTGCCGCAAGTCATAGAAAAACTTTATCACATAATGTTATATCGTGTATTCAGTGGCGATTAATATTAAATGCATCAGGTAGATATAAACGCAGCTACCATGCCATGATGGTAAAGATGACCCCTATATCATATGAATGTGGCCAGTTCGAACACTAGGTACAACTGAGACTTACCACAAGTTTTATATAACATTGGAAGTCTCGTTAGAAGTGTGGAGTGCCTCTATTTCATCCAATGTAATATCCGTAAAAACCGACCAACTAATGGAATGTTTGCTGTAATCGCTAACCGATGAGTTGTTTTGTTGGACAACATTTAAAATGGAACAGAGATTATAGATATGTATAGAAGGCCTGTTCGATTATACAAAAATATATGACCATATACTTGTGATGGGGTAGTGAAACGTATGAAAAACGGAAAATATTAATCTCGCGATTTTCGTTTGAGTTACAAAACAAATACCGGTACAAAACTCAATAAATGATGTCAGAAATCAAGCAAAAAAAAATATGATGAAAATATTTAACGTTGTTTGCAAAGTTCCTAATGCGCTAGTTTGTTGATAATATATTCTAAAACATGCATTTGTTTATTCAATTGAGTTTTGATTTTAAAAAGTTTGATACTAAAACACAGTCTTGTCTAGTTTTATACAGTTGTAATTACATAGTTATTCAGTTTCCAGTGCATTCATTCTCTTTACAGGGTCGTTTGATACAGAAATTCAGACTGTGTGCTCAGCTAGCCATTATCTGTAATAGACTCTGCAGATTCAGTTATAAAAGGTAGGAAAAGAGAAACCTCATCCGTGTAATGATTAGTGTGTTCGAGAGGCGATTGATCGTGGGTTCGAGGACCGGTCGGGTCAAACCAAAGACTATGCAACTAGTATCAGATGCTTCTCCCTTAAACACACAGTATTAAAGAGTGCGAGCAAAGAAGGGTTTCCTCAGAATAGGTAAAATGTGTCCGAATGGAGTGATATGTCTATCTGGTACTGTTCAGTGTTTCAGTGACCTAGAAATATAGAATAAAACTAGGCGGACAACTTTATCATCTCATCAAATGTAACTCACTAGGAAACGAGAAAATGGATTTTCCGAAATATTTTCAATGTGATGTTTTTAGCTGATGACATGATTGTTTTCTTTTTTCACATGTTGTAACAAATGATAACGGTCCTTTCCTCAATCGTGACTTATCACTGGATTTGTAACTAGAGTAACACCATGGGTGTCACTAGTGGAACAGGAACTGTTTACCCTTCCGGAGCACCGAGTTTACCTCCTGTTTTTAGTGGGGTTCGTGTTGCTCAATCTTTAGTTTTCTGTGTAGTGTTTTCTAGATCGTTGTTTGTCCTTTTGTCCTTTTTCTTTTGTCCATTGTATTGTCAGTCCTTCTTCTATTTACGGCTTCTGATTACCTCTTAGGTATCTTAGATTTACGGCTTCTGATTACCTCTTAGGTATCTTAGATTTAAGGCTTCTGATTACCCCTTTGGTATCTTAGACTTACGGCTTCTGATTACCACTTTGGTATCTTAGATTTACGGCTTCTGATTACCTCTTAGGTGTCTTAGATTTACGGCTTCTGATTACCTCTTAGGTATCTTAGATTTACGGCTTCTGATTACCTCTTTGGTATCTTAGATTTACGGCTTCTGATTACCTCTTTGGTATCTTAGATTTATGGCTTCTGATGACCTCTTAGGTATCTTAGATTTACGGCTTCTGATTACCTCTTTGGTATCTTAGATTTACGGCTTCTGATTACCTCTTTGGTATCTTCAAACTCTTCTTTGGTATGTTACACTCATCTTATTTACATTTCATATTTTGAAGGGTTGAATCTGACAAAGCAGAGTTCCTATCCATTCTCCAAGCTTCAGACCAGATGTCTGACAATAAGAACATAGAAGGATTGTTGTTTGATCCATCGGAATACAAAGCCAATAGACAGGTAAGGCTTTCTGATGATACATAACGTAGAATATACTGAAAGTAGACAGAATGACTAAAGAAAAAAACAACAACAACAACAACAAAAAACAAGAGAACGATGGCATACATAGCAAGTAAGGGACAACTGTCATATAAAAGATTGGGGCCATCGTGGTCGTGATCGTATGCTAGTTAGATTTATAACTACCTATTCAATCAGTGCCTATCATAACTAACGTTGTGAGTTCGAACTTCGCTCAGGCGAGGTGTACTCGATACAACATTATGTGATAAAGTTTGTCAATGAGCTACGACAGGTTTGGGGTTTTCTCCAGCTATTCCGGGTTCCTCCACAGATAAAACTGACAGCCACGATATAACTGAAATATTGTTGAAAGTGGAGTTAAACACCATAAACCAAACCACATCATATAAAAGCAGATGACTGAGAAATCGACATGTATATTGTCGAACAGGAAAAAAATATGGTTTGTCGAATAAGAGTTGTCGATTATAGAAATTCATATTTGCAATAAGGAGGGAGAGGAGAGAATTAGCTGGTTTATTCAGGGCTATGAGAGGAATGTAAATTTGTTGTTACCGAGTTTATTTATTCAGGGCTATGAGAGGAATGTAAATTTGTTGTTACCGAGTTTATTTATTCAGGGAGATGAGAGGAATGCAAATTTGTTGTACTGAGTTTATTTATTCAGGGTTATGAGAGGAATGTAAATTTGTTGTTACTGAGTTTATTTGTTCAGGGTTGAGAGGAAAGTAAATTTGTTGTTACCGAGTTTATTTATTCAGGGAGATGAGAGGAATGTAAATTTGTTGTTACCGAGTTTATTTATTCAGGGCTATGAGAGGAATGTAAATTTGTTGTTACAGAGTTTATTTATTCAGGGAGATGAGAGGAATGTAAATTTGTTGTTACCGAGTTTATTTATTCAGGGCTATGAGAGGAATGTAAATTTGTTATTACTGAGTTTATTTATTCAGGGAGATGAGAGGAATGTAAATTTGTTATTACTGAGTTTATTTATTCAGGGTTATGAGAGGAATGTAAATTTGTTGTTACCGAGTTTATTTATTCAGGGTTATGAGAGGAATGTAAATTTGTTGTTACCGAGTTTATTTATTCAGGGAGATGAGAGGATTTATAATGGTACCGAGTGAATTGATTCCAGTGAGACGAGGATCATGGCTGTTTGTTGTTGCGGGGTATGTTGCTTCGGGGGAGTTGAGATGATATTTAGTATCTGATGTTGCCAATTACAATGATTCATTAGAGATGAAGGAGTCGGGCATTTCTTGTAATATAGCGGTTTGATGTTATCGAACATAATGATTCTGAGATACGAGAAGAGTAATTTTGGTTCGGGTCAGATTTCACAGAGTCCATATGTGTGATGAAAATGAAGACATAAGGAACAATTTGAGATCCAAGATGTGTTAGGGACCTCCAATATAGCGACACATATTGGAAGGTCTCGGAAGTTGAACATACAAGTAATGGTTAGAATAGAGGAGACGCTTGGGGTCGGGGAGTTGTTCTTTACAATTATTCATTCGAAATATTCACAGACGATTTATTCCAAAGAAACATTTCTTATTTTGTCCATTTTCAGTCATCCACATTATTCGTCGATTTCAAATCTTGATTGTTGCATTGCTTAGTATATATATTATGGAAACTGTCATTGGAATACATCTTGTAAACCTGAATTTATTCTTTCGAAATTTTCCTTCATCGTCCTCTACACATGGAAACATGCCGTACTTGTTTCTCAATTTAATATCATATAAACATAATGCCAATATCGTGACATCCAAAATTCATGTGATGAAAACATTCAATTATAATTTTCACATACAAATAACATTTTTGTTCACACGGGAAGCATGCACGAGGTTTTTAAGCTTACGTAATTTCACCAAATACACGGTGTAAGTAATTATCTTAATTTTTACTTTTATATACTAGGATCGTGTTCCATTAGAAGGCAAGCGTATTTTACGACTTTCACCAAGGGAGAGAACCGAACGAGATGTCAGATACGTAAGTATTGTTCAGCATTGATAACAGTTGTCTCTCTTGTATTAGATAAAAATTACAAATGATTTTTCTGGAGTTTTGAAATAATCAGATGGATTTCAATTTCTTAACCTTTAATGTTTTTTTTAATTTTTGCTTAAAATGAAAAAAGCGTCTTTGAATAAAGACGTAGATATCAAATTTAGGTCGCACAAGGCATTTCTGAAGGTAACATTATGTACGCTGTGGGATTCGGTATATCTGAGAAACCCATCGTACATTACAGAAACGTACTCAATAACATCTTTGCCGATTTCGAAGAAGATCTAATAACATTCAGAAGCATTATTTACCAACATTTGATAAAACACAAACATGGCAATAAATAATTAAAGGTATTTCCGTTATAACTTATTGAAACAACTTCCGAACAATCCAAAAGACAATTTGTTGAATCACACAAAGAATGCGAGCTCTCCTTGTATCAAAGAAAACAAAAATCATGTCCTCTTAGACTTAATGACAACATCATGGGATGATGTGAGAGGTTTTTGTTCATTTTGTTAATATTGATGGAATTGTTGACCATGGCTGTTTAACATTTCTTGTTATAGTGGAAGCTTAATACAAATCTTTACTATAAGGTTTTATTTTAAATCCTACATCTATAGTTTAAGTATATCTACTATTATAGATCTTTAGTTTGTAGCGTAGTCTAACTAGAGTGACAAAACGAAAAACAAAAATTACCAAACTGTTGGCAATTCGGCAAAACATTATTATTTCGAAGTTGTGCTCTGATTCGATATATATGTTTTTACTATGGTAATGTATTACATACAAACAAGGTGGAGGACTGTCGTCAGTGGCCTATGCACCACCAGGCAACAGAACAAGGTGGAGGACAGTCGTCAGTTGCCTATGCACCACCAGGCAACAGAACAAGGTGTAGGACTGTCGTCAGTGGCCTATGCACCACCAAGGTGCAACATGCATAAGCAAAAAGCAAACAATGCATTACACAACATAATTATCAATTTCTTGTAGGTAATTTCTCATTGCCTTTTACAGTAAACTACCCTTCGTTCATTTGATAATTTCCACCGCATTTACAACTGTATTTTGTCTTATAGATGTCAACCACATCGGTGGTGAAATGGTTAGCGTGCTTGCCACGAGTGCGATAGAGCATGGATTTATCGGTGGTGTAATGGTTAGCGTGTTTGTCACGAGTGCGATAGAGCATGGATTCATCGGTGGTGAAATGGTTAGCGTGCTTGCCACGAGTGCGATAGAGCATGGATTTATCGGTGGTGTAATGGTTAGCGTGCTTGCCACGAGTGCGATAGAGCATGGATTCATAGGTGATGTAATGGTTAGCGTGCTTGCCACGAGTGCGATAGAGCATGGATTCATCGGTGGTGTAATGGTTAGCGTGCTTGCCACGAGTGCGATAGAGCACGGATTCATCGGTGGTGTAATAGTTAGCGTGCTTGCCACGAGTGCGATAGAGCATGGATTCATCGGTGGTGTAATGGTTAGCGTGCTTGCCACGAGTGCGATAGAGCATGGATTCATCGGTG
>MJUT01051999.1:635711-647144 GCA_002080005.1 Gigantidas platifrons
GAACGGGTAAACAATTCCTGCTCCACTAGTGACACAGTAAGTAATGGCTTATGTAATAAGAACATTTATTTATTCTCAAATGGAGCCATTTTCACAAAGCATGATACAAGTATTTCAATTCTGACATAATCTAGGTTCAAAACTGACAGGTACTTGATTTTTAAATTATTTTTCTCAACAATGAAAAACAACAACTAGCGAACCGACCACTTGTAAGTGCAAAAATACATTATAGCTAGACTATCGCAACTTTCTCAGGAATACATTTCTGACAAAATCAAAACAGTCGCATATAATAAGTATCTTGATATAAAAATATATCGATATTCTTCATATTCTGCCAATAAAACATTATGTGATTGTCAATCATAAAATGAAGGCTGTGTGAAATTGCCGATATACAATAATACAGCCGTTAAGTAAGAGATATTGTCTATTGACCCAACACGACGTGTTTATTTGTCAGAACAAATTGACCTCCTCTCATCTCAGAATGTTTACACTTCGGTTATATAATTGTCGTAAGTTCCTATATGTCAACGGTACTAAGAATGATTACATTCAGTAATTATTAAAAGCCCTGCGGATTACTTACGACAGTAATCGCTTGATTTCCTTCTGAAAGCCAAATGTGTTAGGACATATTATCTGATAAACAAAACTACCGATACTGCGGTTTGAAATCCTTTATTTATTCTTCTCATCCTCTCGTTAAACGCGATTTTTTTACTAACATATCTGTACGTAAAAGGAAATTAAATGGACAATAAAACGATGCTTCTAAATGGATGTTTTATAATAACAAAATCAGCGAACAAGACCTGTTGTCACTGTGTTATCCAGTTACAAAGAAAGTCATTTTGCAGATCAATTGAAGAAGTGGAAAATAGACAATCTAGTTGTTGAAAATTGACATGTTTCATTGCGCTAATGAAGAAAACGTTTACGGCAAATTGACAATTTCAATTGAATGTGTTTTGCTATAAAGCATTGTATTATGGGTCTAAGTACAACTGTACTGTTATATTGGGAATACATACTTGTAACTGTGAAATACTTCTTGGTGTAAAAGTAGAACTAAAGTTGACATAAACATTCAAAGTGGATAAATATAATACAAACGGCATTTTCAGTAGATAGTTAAACACCACCAGGTTTTGCATAAGTTTTAGCATAACTGATTACCTTCCGAAGCACTTGAGTTCACCCCCAGTTTTTAGTGGGGTTCGTGCTACTCGATCTTTAGTTCTATATGTATGTTTTGTCGATCGTTGTTTATCCTTTTGTACGTTTTCTATTGACCATTGTGTTGTCTGTTCTTCTTCAATATACGGTTTCTGATTTCTCCTTTGGTATCTTCAAATTCTTCTTACCAAAATTAAGTACCTTGATTCCTGTTTTTCCGTCATATCTGTCTAATTCATATTTCCCTGGATTATTGAATGTTTTAATTGTTTGATATTCTTACATGATATGAATTATCTCTCCTTTATTATTCTGATTGATTTACTGTTGTTCAACGTCATATGAGGAGAATCGCATTGGTGGCGTAATGGTTAGCGTTCTCGCCTCGAGTGCGGTAGATCGTGGGTTCCAGCCCCGGTCGGGTCAAACCAAAGACTATGCAATTTGTATTTGTTGCGTCTCCGCTAAGCACGCAACATTAAGAAGAAAGAGCAAAGACTGGTTAGCTCGGAATCAGGATAATGTGTCCGAGTGGAGCGACATGTCTATCCGCGGACTGTTGTTTCAGCGAGCTAGCACTATAAAAATCCAACTAAGCATGTTGGTCTAGAACAAAGCGGACATCATCATCATTTCATTGAAAATTAACTTGTTCTCGGCATAATATAGCTGAAAAATTGCTGAATTGACATTAAACACTCACTCACTCACTCACTCGCCCTTTTTTAAATTATTAGTGTTTCCTACAATCGCATTACGGGGTCGTCGTGATTGTATAATAGTTGGCTTTCCAACTACATGTGGAATCAGTGCCTATCACCGCTAATATTGTGAGTTCGAACGCCGCTCAGGCGAGGTGTACTCGATACAACATTATGTGATAAATTTTGTCACTGACCTGCGACATGTCGTTGGTTTTCGTCGGATACCCCCGTTACCTCCACCAATAAAACTGACCGCAACGATATAACTGAAACATTGTTGAAAGTGGCGTTAAGCACCATAAACCAAATCATAAATCATACAATCGCATTGCATATAATGTTCCTTCTTGACAAAGCATCTGTTTTCACATTTGTTGCCTGTTTGTATGTTTTGTTGTATATACCTTGTATTAATACAGAGTTGTCCTGGTTGACCTCTATGAGGGGTGGACAGGGGGGTACTCTCTCCCACCTCCCACCCACCTTTCTCCCACCTCCCACCCCCAGTCTCCCACCTCCGACCCACTAATCTCCCACCTCCCATCCTGTAGCATCAATTTTCTCCTACCGTTTTAATTGTACCTATTAAATATAGTAATTATCTAGATAGTTGGGTCTTTTAACAGCCCTACCACGCCTATTCATGTATGTCCGTACTGTACTGTCGATTTCATGGTCTATTTTAAGCGACTCTTCGTCTATTGTTGTACTTTCTTGTTCTAAGTTTTCTTTCACTTTTCAATATTGTTCTTCTACTAGAGTTATAGTGTCATCCTTTATTTAATATGATGTTGAAGGTAAGAGCAGTAAAATGTGATCTATTGGCACATCTTCTTCACTGGCAGTGGTGTAAATAAGTGCATTGTCCTCTGTATAAAGTATTGCTGAACATGTGCTTGATTTGTCACTTACTGTGGTGATAATTCTAGCAATACATATACTTCCTTCCCATATTACTGCCAAATAATCACCAACAAGATACAAAGGAGATCTAGAGTCCTGCAGTTCTGGTGTTTCTGTGTTGGTTGTGTTCTGTTCAGGCTGCTGCTGTGAACATTCAATAGTTGAGCAACTTGGTAATGTATTATTATCATGCAAATTTAGAGGCAAGGTCCCAGCATTATACTTAGTGGTGTCAGCTCTGACACTCCTCTGACGAACACCATTTCCACACCGTTCCCTGTATTCCAGTAGTAACTTTACATCATCCCTACTGAGTTTGATCGGGATCTCTGGTTTAATTTTTAACAAATTTTGAAACAGTAGAGTTCCTCTAGGAATTTCATATTCCGTGGTCTTTTTAGAAGTGAAATAACGAAACCCACACAATGTTCTCCTCTTTATAAGTTCTAGTACACCTCTGATAAAATAACGCGCACAATCCAGCACTGTAGGTGCCTCTACTCTCAGTCTCAAAATGCTATGCAAATTTTCATTCATAAGAGTAAGGACACTGTTAACATCCAATTTTGAAACAAAATCGAGATTGATTGTGTTTAAAGTGTCCAGGATTATGCAATATTTCTATTGACTTTTTTAGATGCTGGGACATGATGTGGTCCTTGCAAGCTTAAGATAGTTAAATTCAATAGTCTTTTGGCCTGCATGCTCTGTTAGAAATTGTTCAATCTTTCCTAAGTTTGATATACATTGCTTAATATCATTACTGTGACCATCTCCTAATATGTCAGAATGGACAGGAAATGCCTTAAAAAGTTTCTGGATATTTTTAAGATATTTGGCTATATAGCACTAGGTGATGTTATTATGCGAACAGTTTTTGCGCCAGAATCCACTGTAATTATGGTATTTCCCTCACAGCATAATCCTGTAGGTTGTGAAAATGTACTGTTACCTCCTAATCCACCATCGTTTCCTTCACACCCGACGGCTCTGTGTGGTATCACATATGTAGATAATAAACAAACCTGTTATTGAATAGATGTCTATTTGGCGTGAAATAGAAGACCAGGGGTGTGTCGTTGTTGTTTATTTGTCAGAAAGATAGTGATATACTTGCCTATTTGTAGAGATTTGTTTACAACAAATTTTGCTTTATAATATCTTACAAGAAGCCGTAAATTGAAAAAAGGAAATACAATACAGTGAAACCTGTCTAAATCGAACCCTGAATAAACCGAAAACCCGTTTAAGCCAAATAGACTTTACAGTCCCATCTACTAAATGTCTATGTACTTTGAACCTGTGTAGACCAAACCCCTGTCTAAACTGAACAAATTCTTCAGTCCAAAGGGGTTCGGTTTAGACAGGTTTTTCTATACCATACAATGGACAAAATAAAAAGGACAAAAAAGACAAACAATGGTCAACGACACTCAACAGAAGAGTAAAGATTGAGCAATACACATCTTAATGAGAGATAAACAATGGTCAACGACACTCAACAGAAGAGTAAAGATTGAGCAATACACATCTTAATGAGAGATAAACAATGGTGAACGACACTCAACAGAAGAGTAAAGATTGAGCAATACACATCCTAATGAGAGATAAACAATAGTCAACGACACTCAACAGAAGAGTAAAGATTGAGCAATACACATCATAATGAGAGATAAACAATGGTCAACGACACTCAACAGAAGAGTAAAGATTGAGCAATACACATCCTAATGAGAGATAAACAATGGTCAACGACACTCAACAGAAGAGTACAGATTGAGCAATACACATCCTAATGAGAGATAAACAATGGTCAACGACACTCAACAGAAGAGTAAAGATTGAGCAATACACATCCTAATGAGAGATGAACTCCGAAGTATTGCAAGCAGCACGTGTTTCACTAACGGAACCCTGTGTTGCATTGTTAAGCGACATGAATGTTTCAGAACGTTTTAATGACAATTTTATTGTTCGTTTTCTGCAATTACTCTCGTTTGTGTATTAAAATCTTTATTAGTGAAATAGAAAATACAGTGATGTTAAAATGTAAAGTTTTATGTACATTTTGTAGTTGATATTGCATTAAATATCCGTTTGCAATGACATATTATAGCAACACTTGGGATTAAGATTAATACTTTTACGAGACTAAATCATTATGTAATAAGACAAGGAAAAATGATTCAAGGATGTTGTTAGTAACATCATGATGCATAACAATAAACGTTTTACTTTTACTTCAAATGATGTCATTCAAGTAATAAAATGTGACTACTATTAAAATATCAGTTGTGAAAATCACAGAGTAATCATGAAAAACAAAGACATAAACCGACATTCTGTCATGTCATAACAAATAATCATTCCATACTCAGGAGAACCCTGCTAGTACGAAACACGTGGTCCTACTAGCGGTTTTTCAGAGTTCATGATGTCGATGTTTTATATTTGTTTTAATGTTCAGTAGCGTTCTCCTGTATTGGTTGTGATTCCAGGTGTCATAATGGCTGTAAATGTGGTCCGTTAGAGTGCGCCAATTACGACCCAGCACCTCCGACCTCAGCACTCAGGGTTTCTGTTAGGGTTACTTCTCCCTTTGCTTCTGGTATAATAACTTTCCTGTAAGCACAGGAGGGATTTTACAGGTCCCAAACTGAATTTATTCTCGGAAGTTTTCTCCCGAAGCCTTTCCCATAAATGGGTATGCCGCAATGCAGCGGAGGTTTGATAATGGAGTTTCCCTCTCCATCCACAAAACAGTGGAACTATTCAACCCATATATGGGAACTATGTTTGCAGACACCAGGCGCATATCCATGGGCCATGCTTGCCGTGCATCTAGGGGGCTAGTTTCCTCAGAGACCTTGTGGTTCTGCCTGGATCCGCGAAGCATCCAATTACCATCTACCACCTGGAGGAGGTTCCCATATCTGGGCCACATATGTCTTACTGTATGAGAGGCTATGATTGGCGAGGAAGGCTTACGCACTCGGTTCACCTTTTCACAGCAAGCTGCTAGCCAATGGTGGAGCTGAAAGCGAGAGTGACAAGCCACACACTGTACGCATCAATACAGTCATTTTGGTAGACACGTTCTTCTGTATATCCTGATTATAATTTGGTGCATTGTTTCCTCTAATTTGTGTTTTACGAACATCCAACAGAGAAGTAAAGCTTTGTATATACAGTTCATTGCATTGGTATAATGCAAATTACTCCTTTATGCATATTTGTTACAACTACCGGTACTTGTAAATGTTGAACACGGAATGAGTGTTACTTGTATGGATAACTGTCTTTCACAGTCACGTGTTTTATTCTGACATGGCATAGTCACTAAAGTTATTGAGAGAACAAGAAAATCCCAGAATACGCAAAAATAAGGCTTCAAATGTGATTATTGTTTTTTCCCTGATAATGCTGACTTGCAACTAATGTTGACATTGATAACGAACGTGTGTTACTATAGATAAGTTGATCTTAAGCATCTTGTTTACAAAGAGAGCATGCGATCTGATTTCATAACATCATTTTGAAGTAATCAAAAAATATTTTAAGAGAAATGTTGTCTTAGAGTATTAATGTATTATTCTTTATACTGATGGATACAGGGTTAGCACATCTGTGACGTTAGCGCTTATACTGGAACCGTTTCTTTCTGTCGCTCTATATGAATCAGGTACCAGAAATGCTTTATTAGATCCATGACTAAATAACACTGAAGTTTATTTGACCCCCTTTATTAGTACTCAAAATCACACAATTGTAGGATAAATAAATTTATATTTTATAATTTCAGTAATTGTTACACAATATGATGAAGAGCGAGGTTGCACAAAGTTTCTAGTCTGCTTAGGACGGGGTATGGCGTTTGGGGTAAGATTATATTATTTGTATATACATGTATATTTATATAAGTGACGTTACATGTTACATTTCTGTTTAAAAAAAAGTCTGAAAATGCCAAAAGGATAAATAATCATAAGTCGTAATGAGATGAAGGAAAACAATACAATGACCAAAAGAAAAAGGGGGAAAGACAATAGTCAACATAATACTTATAGATTAATACATAGCTGTTTTTAATATTGCCCTTGTTATCAGCACGAGACCTTGATATCGGTCCCGAGGACTTTAGCCCGAGGGACGATATCAGTCGAGGGCGGATAACAAGGGCAATATGAAAAAGGCCATGTATTAATCTATTTATCACATTTTTTTGCCAGGGCAGATAACATGTTAATGCACTTCACAAGAGGGCAGATAAGATGTTATTGCCTCGTGAAATGTTTTTCCCCGGAGGCAAATAACACGCCGCAAATTATGTTTTTATTACACATTCAAATTCGTTGTTATTTCAATAAAATATGTAATAATACACAAAAAAACAAAAACAAAACAAAAAAACAACAAAACATAGAGAAACAGGAAACGCAAGAGGTCCGGAAGGTTAATGAGTTCCCGCTCCATTAAAGGCTCCAGTCGTGTTACTGATTAACGACACCAACATCAGGTGGATGTGGAGTATGCATGAATAATTACTAATATAAATACATTGTTAATGATGGCGGATCGATGACCGCATATAAGTTTTTTTTGTGTGTAGTTTATCATTCGTTTCACCGATAAATACCACATGCAAGGATTACACTCTAATCCGTAAACAATGTTAGCTGCGACATAATGTGATTTTTTAAATTTATCCATTTTAAACCCTGAATAATATTAAGTCAATGGCAGTTTATCGGATCATATCAATTTATCTACGTTTTTATTAAGAATGTCAATTGAAAGAAGACCTTTGGCACTTCTTTTGAATAAATTACCAGAATATCAAGTAACGTTATCGAAGACTGTTGGTTATGATATGTAGATCTATAAATATTGTTTGTTAACAACTTTTGAATGTAAGTCTTTATTTTATAATTTCTGTTAACAAGGGACGTTTAACATTTATATGCTTTTGTGGAAAATTATATCAATAATATTGTTTGAGAGAATACTTTGATAAATAAAAAATACTTTTGATTTATCAAAAAAATAGAAAATACAAGAAAATAAAATAAAGTGTATATTATATATTTGGTATTGTTTATGATGCATAAAGCGCCCAGTTTGTGAGATACTAAATGTTAATCTTGCCTCACAACGCTGTTTCCCAGTTTGTGAGATACTAAATGTTAATCTTGCCTCACAACGCTGTTTCCCAGTTTGTGAGATACTAAATGTTAATCTTGCCTCACAACGCTGTTTCCCAGTTTGTGAGATACTAAATGTTAATCTTGCCTCACAACGCTGTTTCATGACATTTTTACTGGCAGTATGTTCTCAGCAAAACTATGCTTAAGCTATTTTTCGAAAGATGTAAACACTGATATTTAAAAATGACAACTTCAAAAATATACAGTGAAAGTGAAAAAAAAATACACATTCAGAAAGATGCATTCGCAAATTTAACATTTTTACAAATATAGCACAAATACATAATCAATAGGACAAATTTGCATTGATATTTTTGAAAAAAAATCTTTCTACGTCGTTTTCTCACCGTGAAATGTCTTTAGGGCGTTTTTGATTTATTTCTGGGCACTAAATTAATAATATACTAGTCCATCGAACTCTTTGCAGACGAAACCATTTAATATATTGGTAAACGATATATGCCACTGTGAGCTTGCTTGTGAAGGGGATGTTTTCAAATCAACTTTTAACATGTATTACAATTACCTGGAGTTTAGAGGATTGAAACAAAATAGTCGTATGAAAAAAGGGAAGCATTTCAAGCCAAAATTGTATACACATTTCACCCATTTAAACTCATGTTAGATAGAGTACATAATATTTATAATTACATTTCATAAATAAACAATATGTCATTGAACTTAACATTAGTAGTTAAATAAAGAAAGCAGGTATATTTATATTTTAGATTTCATTAATAAGGTAATTATTATTAAGTCGGAAGTCAATCTCCGTCAGACATGGGCAACCTCAGCCGATTTTTGCTATTGTGTTTTTACCAAAATTCACCACTTCGGAAGGTATAGTGGTCACGTGACTTGGCTTCACCCTACGTGATGCATATGTCACAAATTATCATGGGTATGTTTCGTTTGTCTTTGTGAAATCCTGTCCTTTTCTCGTTTTTGAGTGTAAGACGTGTCACGGAATATGATTTCTCACCGTTTCGTAACACGTCTAGCACGTCAGGTGGTACTAGTAAAGTATAATCTGCTTCCCATTCCAGGGTACCCGAGTGTACCCCCAATTTTTAGTGGGTTCAGGAACTGCTTACCCTTCCGGAGCACCTGAGTTCAGTCCCGGTTTTTAGTGGGGTTCGTGTTACTCGATCTTTAGTTTTATGTGTGTGTTTTGTAGATCGTTTTTTGTCCTTTTGTACTTTTTCTTTCGGCCATTGTGTTGTCTGTCCTTCTTCAATTTACGATTTCTGATTACTCCTTTGTAATCTTCAAGCGTTTCTTTATGAACAATAATAAAACTTGATTATCATCTGCCAAATGTATGAGGCAAGTTACGAGATTGAAATTCTGAATATATTAATTGTCAGCTCGACATTATTCAAACATTTTTTTTATCAAATACTTTATGATCTTTTATGCAATCATCCGACATTTGTAGCTGAATATGTTCTATTAATGATTGTAATGTTACGATTGGAATTGTGTAATGTATGAACTTTTCACCACAGGGGACGGTATAGAAATCTACAATGTCGTTCTAATTGCAATAAAACTAAATTGATACCAAATGGCCTTTAATTTCCTTATAGTGATTGTTTATTGATTAACCATGCTTTATACACATCCTATATACCATCACAAATACGTTTCACATACTATATATTTAAATCCTGCTTTTATTGACCGAAATAAAACTTTTCCTTGATAAAAGAACAAAACCTTCTTTATAGAACATGTCCTTTTATCTGCTATTATCAAATTCAACTACATAATGTAAATACATAAAGGTAGGGAAAAAATGTCTGCATAACTAAAGGTATATAAAGTTTAGATGTAAATGAATGACATAAACCAAGATTAAAAAGTGACAGCTAATACATATGTAAATAAGGTATGGAAGAAACGAATATTTATCAAACTTTTTCTTTTTGCATATGTGAATAATAACCTGTGATATTTTGCAGGAACTTGCCGTGATAACAAACAGCAGACGACAGGCCACGTGCAGCACCAGAACAAACATAGAGCTTCTTTGTATATCAGCAAAGGTAAGGGCGTTTTCTCAACTCTTCACTATTTTATGTCACAAATTTTACAAGTGCTGAAATTAGTAGAGTAAAACAAATACAAATGGCAGTCGTAATGCAATGTAGACATCTCTACGAATACAACATAAATGGCAATTTGGATACAATGCCACTGGCAATCTGGATACAATACTAGGGACAATCTGGATACAACACAAACGGTAATCATGATACAATACAAGGAACAATCTGGATACAATACTAGGGACAATCTGGGTACAGCACAAATGTTAATCGGGATACAATACAAGGAAAAATCTAAATACAATACAAATGCCAATCTGGATACAATACAAATGTCAAACTGAATACAATACAAAGGAGAATCTGGGGACAATACATATGGTAATCGGGATATACTACAAAGGGCAATATGGGTACAATACATATGGTAATCGGGATATACTACAAAGGGAAATATGGGTACAATATATATGGTAATCATGATACAATACAAAAGACAATCTGGGTACAATGCAAATGGCAATATGGATATAATGCAAATAACAGTCAGGATACAATACAAGGGACAATCTGGATATAATACAAGGGGCGACCTGTATGCAATACATATGGTAATCCGTTACAATACAAATGGTAGCTGGGGGGATAACACAAATGGTAATCGGAATACAGCATAAATGGCAGTGTAAATACAATGAAAATGGCTATCTGGATACAATATAAATGTTTCAAGCTGTATACAACTCAAATGTAAATCTGGACACTATACACAATACAAATGAAAATCTGGATGCAATACAAATGGCAATCTAGATACAATACAAAGAGCACACTGGATGCAAATTGTAATCTTGACACAAAGCTAATGGTAATCTGGATACAATGCAAACAGCAACGTGCATATGTGGAAACAGTATAAATGGACATATGGATACATTACAAGGGAAATCTAGATACATTTCAAATGGCAATCTGTAAACATTACAATGGACATTCTAAATACGATACTAAGGACAGTCTTAAAAGCTTATAAATCTGAATACAGTACAAAGTATACTACAAATAAACAATTCCAATCATATATAAAAGCACTCTCCATATACAATGCAATTTCATGACATGCAAGAAAGAGATGTGTAAATGAAAAGCACGAGTTCTGATAACCAGGTTGGAATGCACTTTAGTCTCCTGTTAGTTCCATCATTTCTCTAAGCTGGTGTTTTATTGTGCTACATCAATTAATTGAGTCATATATGAACAAACGTAAAGCAATTATAACAGCTTTAGTGTTATATGTAATATTTTGTCCCTTTGTCCTTTTTTATTTTGGTCATTGTATCGTCTGCCCTTCACCCGATTTTTTTGGTGGAGTTTGTGTTGCTCAAT
>MJUT01051999.1:651895-663261 GCA_002080005.1 Gigantidas platifrons
CAAAACGGAGGAAAGGTATGTTCATTATACAGACTCTGCACCGTTCCTCTGAATCATTGAATAACTAGATGTATTAAAAAGTAGCAAAACGGAGGAAAGATATGTTCATTATACAGACTCTGTACCGTTCCTCTGAAGCATTGAATAACTACATGTTTTAAAAAGTAGCAAAACGTAGGAAAGGTATGTTCATTATACAGACTCTGTACCGTTCCTCTGAAGCATTGAATAACAACATGTATTAAAAAGTAGCAAAACGGAGGAAAAGTATGTTCATTATACATGCTCTGCACCATTCCTCGGAAATATGGATCAAATATCAAAATGTCAATGGACAGACATTATCACAGTTTCGGGAAACAACAAACAAACATTATTCCTTTACAACAGAGAAAATAAAAAAGACGTAGATATCTAATTTAGTGCGCCTTTCTGTAATAACCGCCATCAAGTACGCTCACATTCAAAAGATTGGAATGCCAAAGAAATTAAAGCTAAAAAAACATGGAAAGCCAAAGAAATTAAAGCTAAAAGAAAACATGGAAAACCAAAGAAATTAAAGCTAAAAAAATATGGAAAGCCAAAGAAATTAAAGCTAATAAAACAAGGAAAACCAAAGAAATTAAAGCTAAAAAAAACCATGGAAAGCCAAAGAAATTAAAGCTAAAGAAACATGGAAAACCAAAGAAATTAAAGCTAAAGAAACATGGAAAACCAAAGAAATTAAAGCTAAAAAAAACATTGAAAGCCAAAGAAATTAAAGCTAAAAAAAACATGGAAAAGCAAAGAAATTAAAGCTAAAGAAACATGGAAAGCCAAAGAAATTAAAGCTAAAAAAACATGGAAAGCCAAAGAAATTAAAGCTAAAAAAACATGGAAAATCAAAGAAATTAAAGCTAAAGAAACATAGAAAGCAAAAGAATTTAAAGCTAAAAAAAAACATGGAAAGCCAAAGAAATTAAAGCTAAAAAGCATGGAAAGCCAAATAAATTAAAGCTGAAAAAAACATGGAAAGCCAAAGAAATTAAAGCTAAAAAAAACATGGAAAACCAAAGAAATTAAAGCTAAAAAATACATGGAAGGCCAAAGAAATTAAAGCTGAGAAAACATGGATAGCCAAATAATTCAAATATCATTGCGAGCAGGTAATCAAACACATAAATAGGACAGCAAAAATCGGTTAAGATCACCCACACCTTAGGGAGATTGATTATACAGGCTCTTCACCATTCCTCTGCAACACTGATTAAATATTTTAAAACATGTTCATATCAAGACTGTAAACAATTCTGCTTATAATTTGATATAAAAAAAATGTGCTTATTATATGATATTTACACAGCAAAACGTATTAAACTGCCTCCACAGCATTGGTGTGACAGGATCATATGGATAAATAAAAACTCACAAATTCGGTCACAATAAAAATAAATCCTAGTTACAAAAATATGTGATTTAGTTGACTTAGAATAACAAATCATGTGGACACTCATTGTCAGTCAGTTCTGCAGAGCAACGTACGCTTCAGTGTGATAATACATCAATTAAAGTTATTTAGTTCTGTTTGTTTGTAATTTATTGCTTATTGCTGGTTTATGCATGTTCTTTCTGCTCCTCTGCAATATGGGGCCGTCGTGGTCGTCATCGTATGGTAGTTGGATTTACAACTACCTGTGCAATCAGTGCCTATCATCACTAAAGTTGTAAGGTCGAGTCCTGTTCATGGTGAGGTGTACTTGATGCAACATTATGTAATACATTCTTCTGTGACTTGCGACAGGTCAGTGGTTTTCTCTGGTACGCCGGTTTCCTTCACCAATTAAACTGACCACCATGATATACTTGAAATATTGTTGAAAGTGGCGTTAAGCACCATAACCTAAACGAACTACCCTCAGCAAGAATTCTGTTCTAGACTATATTAAATCTTTAACATTCTAAAACGATGATCTGTTTCATTTATTTTACATTCTAATTTTTTATACAAACCATAAAAACATGGAACTCTGCAGTCTCTTTAATAGAACAACTATTTAATATATAACATATTTGTCTTATCGGCCTTCGGTAAAAGCTTCCCTATTGGCAGTTTATGTATGTTCTTCCTGATTGTAGATGATATATTACTTTCCTGATAACATTGTACTAGAATATAACGAAATAGGTGAGAATTCATCACAATAAATGCAATACATTTCTAATTCCCCTCCGTAGACAACGTAAAATGCTATTAATTCTTGAAACTGTTAGATACACAATTATAAGACATTGGTGGAAAGTTTACTGTACTGTTGATTATATTTATATTAATTCAATTTGTACTGATATATTTATATATACTTAAAGAAGAGTTTTGAAGATACCAAAGGGGTAATCATGATCCGTAAATTATTGAAGAATAGAAAACACAATGACCAAAAGAAAAAGGACAACGGGTCAAACAAGATACCAAAGGGTTAATCATTATCCGTATATTGAAGAAGGACAGACAACACAATTGTCAAAAGAATAAGGACAAAATGACAAACAACGATCTACAAAACACTACACAGGAAACTGAAGATCGAGCAACACGAACCCCACGAAAACCCCGTAAGTGTAGGCAGATTCTGCTCCACTTGTGGCACCCGTCGTGCTGCTCTAGTTACTAACCCGGTGGTAAACCATGAATGAGGAAAGGGCCGGGAGGTGCTTACGACAAGTTGAGCGTATCCGTGGTCATTTGTGGCACAGATATTCCATAACGGTTAACCAAGTCATGGTTACAACAGTAAAACGTTCGAAGTGATGACTTCAACTTAATCAATAGAAACCCTTGGTTCAGTAACCGCATAGTTATTTAAGTCATTTTTTCAGATGTAGACAGATGTGGTCCATAATATGGACATTTATATTGTTGCAGATCTGTGTTCATTTTGCAGATACTAATATGCATTTATCAAATGGTAATTCGAGCACCATATTCGTTGCGCATCTTCACATCCAGCATTATTGTGCTCAGCCGCTGACACAAAAGCCAATCAAACAAGACTACGTTGCTCCTATGTTGAAATCATAGCTACAAAAAGTATACGACGGTCATCACAAACTGGTTGACCATTACGTAATATATATTTCTAAAATACCAATGGCAACACGGTGTGTGTCTTAAAAGAAACAGAAATGACAACCGGAACCTTTGAACCGTGATGGAAGCGAGAGGTTGGCGCCGTAAAATCTGATTCAATCCACCATTTCTTTAGAAATGCCTGTACCAAGTCAGGGCCATTGCGGTTTCTCAGTTTCCCGGTTGTTGACTGATTTTGTCTGTTTATTGATTTATGAGTTTTGACTTTCCCTTTGGAACATTGTTCTGTGTTCGGTAATTTTGTCATTACCCTTATTTACATATCGCGAGCACATGGGCTCAGCCCCTGCTTTTCGGTGGGATCCGTGTTGTTAATTCTTTTAGCTGTCTGTGTTGTGAGTTTTGTTTTTTTGTCTTCGTTTTCTGTTGTGTACCCAATATTTCATGTGCCTAATGTTGGCTGTATCTCTGGATTGTCCATTTCACGATTGGTGCCTCTTAGTGGAGCTGGAATTGCAGCTGAGTTTACATTGCTTTTGTTGTAGGATTAAGATTGCTCAATTTTAAGTTTCCTGTGCAGTGTTTTGTAGATCATTGTTTGTCTTTTTTGTTTTGTACATTGTATTGTCTGTCCTTCGATATACGGCTTCTGATTATTTATGAACTTATAATTTTACTGAATATGCAAATTAGGCTGATTGTGCCTCACAAAAATAATTCAAAATCTTAACGTAGGCAATGTGGCAGTTAGAACCAAGGTTGACTGGACTGATTGTCAGGTGGTAGTATTTATTTGGCGGTGATTGGAAATTCAGTATTACTACCTGTATTGAAATTTGACTGACCTAAATTTCAAAATTCTTCTTAGACACCACTTGGAAGATTAAAAGGATGGTTATCCACCTATTGATTGTCCCTCTAACAGATGTGATACCGCCACCCGTGTTTTCTTGTTCCAAACAAAGACATATATTTCAATCAAGTTCAGTCGTTTTCTATTCTATTTTTGTTGAATTAATGTTTTCCGGATGGGTTGTTCGTATTGCTTTATTGGTTTTTTCGTCACTTATTACTTTGTAAGGTTTACCAGATATGTTGTTGTGTTGGATCACAAAACTTACTCAAACATATGGATCAATGTCATATAAAATGTTATTTTGATAAAATGACCTCAAATCAACTGATTTCATAAAAACTCATTCTGTCGGGCATTGCTGCGATTGTTGGCTTGTGACGTTCAATTACCGCCACGATATAACTGAGATATTGTTGAAAGTGGCGTTAAGCACCATAACCCTAACACTCAACGTTCAATCCCTTTTTCTTTTATATTTCAGGATTTTGTAGAAATTTTCATGTCTGGAGGAATAGCAGGTTTTCGTAACCCTGAACAGGAATCTTTTATCAGGTTTGTATTTATAGTTTGGTTGGTTGGTTTGGTTTGGTTTGGTTTTATGGTGATTAAAGCCACTTGCAACAATATTTCAGCTATATCGTGGATGTCAGTTTTATTGGTGGAGGAAACCAGAGTACCCGGAGAAAACCACAGACCTATCGCAAGTCACTGACAAACTTTATCACGGTTTGTATTAATACAATGTGCTAAAATTGCAATTACGTGTAAAAGCAACGATTAAGTTTTATTGTTAACTTCCTATCAGTGTTGAATTGCCTTACACAATTCTGTTTATAAACCATGCTATAAGGTCATGGTCATGTTTAAAAGAATCTGTTATTTTTAATTGATCGAGTTTTACAAGTATTGAATGGCCATACATTCTTCTTAGAAATAGCATCCTTGTTACTGTAACTTATTCCAGTAATGACCTCAACTGTTTCTACAAATAACACTATCGTGTATCTTAATAAAATACATTCTCTTTGTTTAGAAACTAATGGATGCTATTATTTAGTCTTTAACCAACATTTATTTTCTGCCTTGAAACACAAATATTAGACTGGCTTTAAAATATGTCGATATTGTCTGTGGCAGAAATTTGTCCTTTAGTCGCCTTGATATTAGTTTACCTTGGAGATCAGTTAATAGGAATCTGAGAATGTTTGTAAAAGCATATAAATTGGATAATACTTTCACGATTTTAAAACATGCAGTTTAACCATTAATCGATTTCAATAAAGCAGAAAAGTAAATGAATTTTAGATGACATTTCTCTGTTGTTTCTCAGTGTTATATCATTCTAGATGTACTTTAAGAAAACTAATCTTTTATTTGTTTGAAAGTGCTGTCGGAGGAATTTGTTATAGTTGTAATTTAATTTAACGAGGAAGTTGTACAACATAAACAGAATATATATTATTGTAATGGAATTAGTCCATCTAAAGTAAATACAATTGCAACACATGCTATATGCACATTTGTTTGCATTATAATGTCTACAGTAAGAGATGTGTATTGGGTTGTTCTCAGTAATTTTGTTTGAACTACCAGAAAATCTATGGATGAATGTGTTGAATTGATTCAGAGGCTTTTGTCTTGTCAATCCTGAACTTCTTTCCTTATTAAAATTCAACATGCACAATGTTTTAAAATGCACTTAGTGGGCCATTACAACTTTAGTAACTCAGTTAACTCTGCACTGAAAGTTGTCAGTGACTGGCGACAGATATGGGGTTTTCTCCGGACACTACGGTTTCCTCCAACAATAAAACTGACTGCCATGATATAGCTGAAATATTGTTGAAAGTGGCGTTAAACACCATAACACCTATAATAATAAGCCATAATAATTATTACTGTTGGTTAAAAACATTCATGGTATAAATGTTTTGTATGAAGGAATTCACGACTTGTCTGTTTTCCATTAGCAACCAAAAACTTACCTCAAGATTTCTACTTGCTGACGACTTTGATAGTATGTTAATCTAGGGTCTTGACCTGTCTTGACTACTGACATTGTGTTTTTACCTAACTGGACCAATCTTATAAACGACTGATAAAAGTGCATTTCACTAGAGCCTCTGTCAAACTTAATGATTAAGGAGATAGTGTTTTACTCGAGCATCTGGACCACGCTTATTGAAGACTTGGATAGTGTGATACCCTAGGTTCTGCCCAGTCTGAAAAAACGACAGTGTGTTTTACTAGAGCTTTGATGAAACTATGTTACCACCGTGATATTATTTTACCCAAAGAACATGGACCAACATCGGGTGATATGTCAACTCTTTACGAATAATTTAGAACAATATGTTATTATACTAAACAGTTACTATTTGATGCATGTATATACGGTTATTCGGGAATATCTATGTATATGAAATATATGTACTTTGTCGGAAAATTTAAAAAGTATGTATACCGGCTTTAGAAACATATAACTTTGGTTTTTACCCACAATGTATATATATTGTGTTTATTTAAGAAATAAATCAAATAACATTTACTAATATCCGCCAACCCATGTTAAAACTCAAAACACATTCTGGCTTCCATGATATATTTCGATTCTGATATGTCTCAGAGTACAAATACGGTAGTATACTTTGATTGGAAGATGGTAATTTATATTTACCTTTGCGGAAAATGTCGCACACAATTTATGCTGCCAAATTCGACCAGACGATAATTCAGCAACACGTACATTTACGACGG
The DNA here is from genome assembly GCA_002080005.1 of Gigantidas platifrons. NCBI lineage: Eukaryota > Metazoa > Mollusca > Bivalvia > Mytilida > Modiolidae > Gigantidas > Gigantidas platifrons. Next base: position 658,576 of record MJUT01051999.1, read on the forward strand.
AGAAGTCAGTCACATGTACCGGCGCAAGTGCTAATGAGATTATACCCAATCGATAAATCACTCGTTTTTTTTACAAAACGAAAGAAAGACGTCATGTTAGAATAAGTCACAAAACAACGGACAAATTATACTAAAAAGAGTGGCCTTCCAATTGTTTTCACTGATGTCTTCTATTACATCCACGCTATGCATTTTACCGTTTATCATCGTTTGTGATATAATGAATCAGGTACCATGAGACTGTAATTTGTATACTAGACCTAAACGAATAAAGCGAAATTTTATTTGAAAACCTTTATTGTACAGTAAAGATTGCAGAATAAAAAGGCAGATATGTATTTACAAATGATTTATATGAGTACAGTTATATCCTCATGTGACGTTCGCAAACGCATCTAAGTAAAATAAAATGCACGATGTCATTGCATGGTGATTGGGAGTATAAAAGATGTAAAATGATAAATTAGGGGGAATATCTCCATTTCAGTTTCATCGGTGGAAATTACATACGATTTTCTACTGTATATCAATATGTTACATTTAGATATGCAATGTGTAGAAACTATTTTATAGGCATAGGCATAGGTATAGGCATAGGCATAGGTGACCTCAGCTGATTTTGGCTATTCTGTTTAAGGCCTTTGGTTTTATTGCTCCAAACACGTTTAGATTATTTTACAATCTTTCGATTTTGAGCGTACTTGATGAAGGTTATTCCACGTTAGATTTTGAGCGTACTTGATGAAGGTTATTCCACGTTAGATTTTGAGCGTACTTGATGAAGGTTATTCCAGAAACGCATTATGCACACTAAATTTGATTTCTACGTTTTTATGAAATACCATTGATCAACGTTTTCAACGTCTGTGTGATAATTAAAACAATAATATGTTAATAACATTCAAGTCGCACAGTCTGAAGGCCTTTCTAAAGCTTGAATATATAATTCTAAAAGAAAAAAAAAACTAATAATTCTCATTTTGCCAGATCGTGTCATTTTATTTCCTGTTATTATACTTTCTTATCCATTCACATCACTCAAAAAACAGAAGCAAATACCTATGTAGAACCACAAGGAAAAACGTGTTTCCGGTTCTAAATTGATCACTGTTTTAATTTTCACAAAGCAAATACGATAAAGCGACATGAGGAAGGGATGTGGATTCAATTGACTATGTTTATGATAACAAAACAAACATGTTAGTGAAGAAACGAATAGAAAAATGCAGATTTATGTGTCGGCTTAGTATCAACAACGCGTCCTTTTTCACTTTGATATTCAGATGTTTTGCTATTATTATGGCTTTTGGGGTCTTTTAAGTCAGACAAATGTTTTTCAAATGTGCTAGAGGAATATTTTTCAAACGTTTCTTCTTGGATATCTGAATTATCAGTGTTTTCCACTGGAGTCCGAGTAGTTGGGGGCTTAATTGTGTTTTTTATATACTCTTCTTGTCGTTGAGTACGCGTGTACATCTCTTTTACAGAATTCAGATACCCTTCAATATATTTCGCTTCTCCAAACTCTCCAGATTTACCTATATCGACGGCCATATCTAGACATTCTGTAGCAAACTCGAGTTCTTCTTCCAGTTCTGCAAGCCTAGCTTTAGCCACATAATAAAACATTAACCGTCTAGTTTCGAATCCATCCCATAATTTGTCTAATTCGATCATTAAGTCATTTGCTTTTCGAATATATTTAGGAAGAACTATTATACCGGGGATTATATCACCTCTGTTGCTAATGCCAAGAAAACAAAACATTATTCGAAGATAAATTCTTCTTTTCCAGAAGGAAACAATCACTTCTTCCGTTTCTTCTTGCAAGCACTGAATGCAATATTCGGCTATGTTGATAATTTTTTCAAACACTCGTTCACAGGGATGTTTCTCGTAGACCCCAATCAAATTAAACACATAGATATACAACATTTCAACTAACTCTACACAGTATCCAATATGAATTGAATATGACATCGCTCTTCGCAGGTTTTCTTCCCCTTTATCCTCTTGGTCTGCTATTGCATACGCAAGCGCCAAACGAGTGTCATATGCTACTTGAGTCACGTGAGTGTTGCTTGTATGCGGTATTATACTTTTAAGCTTATCAAAAAGTCTATGACTTGGGAATCTGCGCACATAAAGTATTGTGTAGGCGTCAATTTCCGCACAAAGAGATGCAGCAAAGTTATCCGCTTTGTTCATTTTCCGAGTTTCATCTGTTTCACTAAGGTAGTCTTCTTTGTATTGCTCACTCTTCCAACCGAGAAACGTCCGTGGATTATCCAGTTGAATATTGTGAGTTTTAATTTTCAATTGCATCAATAGTTCTTGCGATGACTTGCGATTTGAATCCATAACATTCGTTCTTTGCATGTTATCCACATTAAGTTTAGAAAACTTCCACTGAATGGAAATATTTATAAATAATTCAATATATCCACAATTCAACAATACCTCTAGTAGACAATGGAAGGGACATTGTTTTTCTATGATTGGTAATATATAATCCCAAGCACGTCCTCTGTGTGAAGACTGTCGCAAGAGCAAACATATCACTTTCTTTTGTGTCTTTTCGAGACGTCCGTGCTTGTACAGTCGTTGTGAAACAACCAGTGGATCTACTTGTTCATACAATAATGATTTGAAAGGCTGTAGGATATTGTCCATGGCGTACCTTTCTGAAATATAAAATAATGTTGTTATATGTGAGAAAAAGAAATGTTTTTATGTTAAAAGATTGGGCGGTACGATCTTTTTACGTATTGACCCTTGTATTCATCTTTTGAAACAATCTATTATATAGCATATGACGTATATATGTTGGCAACCTTAACAACAAAAAACACGACAACGGGGTCAATTTATGGAACTAAAAGTTGCACTGGTCCGGGTCACAAGGTTTACATTTCTTTTACATGATTTCATTTGTTTTGGTGATTTTCTTATCATTAGTCGCATTAATGTTTTGTTATGGGTGTGATTTTTTGTTACGTTGTAATCTAACATTAGCCGATTTTTGCTATCCTTTTTAGACCCTGTAGTTTACTGGCTCCCAAAACTGTTAATTTTGGCTTTCAAATCTCTTGGCTATCAGATGAAGGCGCAATAAATTAGATATTTACGGTTTTCTTCAATTGTTTTATTTATTATAGTTTTATTCTACTCAACACTTATTTATACGGTATCATCGTGGCCGTGATCATATGACAATTGGATTTACAACTACTCGTACAATTAGTGCCTAACGTTATGAGTTCGAATCCCGCTCATGGCGATGTGTACTCGATACAACATTGTATGACAAAGTTTGTCAATGACTTACGGCAGGTCGGTAGTTTTCCCCAGGTATTCCGGTTTTCTCCACCAATAAAATTGACCGCTACGCTTTAGCTGAAATATTTTTGAAAGTGGCGTTAAACACCATAACCCCTAACCCTGTTATTCATAGATTTTAAGAAAGGTATGTTTGTTAGTAAAATTCGAATGGATCGTTAAATAAATTTATCAATGAAACAGTATTGACCAACAATAGTTAGCAACCAAGCAATTTAAATTTATCTACATCCGTGTTCAAATTCTGTTAAGAAGAATAATATTATTGTAAAAATAATAAAAATAATATATATACATTACCATCTAATTAACATCAAATGTTTTATGCCATAAGATATCTTGACTCATATAGATATATAGATCATTCTTCTACTTCTTTTTCTCGCTATAACACGCTATTTTCCAAAAACAAAGGGAAAAAAAAGCATGTGAGATAAGGCATACCAAACATCACATGATCTACTCACAAACTAAATTTCATTTTATGAAAATATATGACGTAAATTAACAGATTTAGATTTCCGTTTATAGTTCATATTAATCCAAATACCATTGCGTTAACTAGTTACTAAGAACGAGTGATATTTAGAATAACATTATATCTTATTAGAATTAATAAAAATACCAAAATTGATTTCGAAATAACTGTCTTTTTCGTTTAATCTGTATGTAAACAATCATTTATACAATTAATGTATACATGTATTTCAGACCTACTTTGACGATTATTCGAACACCTGGGTTTACCCTCAATTATTGTTGATGGGGTCTGTGTTGCTACTCTTTTTAGTTTTCTGTGTTGTGTTTTTTTCTCACTTCGACTTGTGTGCCTAATGTGGTTACCAGTGTCTCTGAATTGTCCATTTTTTGATTCTCCCTTCGGTTTTCTCTAACGTTTATATCAAACACGTTCTTCCATTGTTCCTATTCATGGTTTGTCAATACAAGCGTTCCTTCATCTGTGTAGTATCATTTCTATTTATGGTATGTTATTCTTTTTCATTGTAGTCATTCCTATTCATTGTATGTCATTCCTATTCATGGTAGTTATTCCTATTCATTGTATGTCATTCTTATTCATGGTAGTAATTCCTATTCATTGTATGGCATTCCTATTCATGGTAGTAATTCCTATTCATTGTATGTCATTCCTATTCATAGTAGTCATTCCTATTCATTGTATTTCATTCCTATTCATGGTAGTCATTCCTATTCATGGTAGTTATTCCTATTCATTGTATGTCATTCCTATTCATGGTATGTCATTCATATTCATGGTAGTCATTCCTATTCATGATAGTTCCTATTCAGTGTATGTCATTCCTATTCATGGTAGTCATTCCTATT
>MJUT01051999.1:672607-684245 GCA_002080005.1 Gigantidas platifrons
TTTTTTTTTACATTATTTGGTTTTTATCAATCTTTGGACTTTGAGTTACCTAATGAAGTTTAGCCTAGAAACGTTTTGTGGGTTCTAAATTAGATATCTAAGCCAGTATTTATCTGTTGACCTTTACGTTACATATTCCTATTCCGACTAGGTTTACAATTGTTATGTTTACGATAGGATAATACCATGGAAACTGGTTCTGATTGGTCAGACAAGTTGCAAGAGTTATTTTTGGATGTTTTTTTTCTATAAAAACATTGACAGTTGTTTTCTTAAAGATCCATTATCCACCAGGTCTAGTAAAGAAAGTAAAATTGTTGTAGTTATTTCTAGTATGATAGGGAAAACGAAGGTCAATAATCTGAACTATCGTATCAACAAACACACAATTGCTGAAAATAACACTAAACACAGATGACGTTTCCTCCAAGTGTAAGAGTCAGACCATAACTACTAACTATTATTCTCAAAACCATCCTACATAATACTCAAACTATTATTACGGAAAAGAACACAGAGTATTGAAGTCAGAGGAGAGGTTCTTAGTACAATATAAACAAACAGGAACAATCAACAAAACAATAAAATACTACTATTGAACAAGAAGTACAGATAATTTTACAAACCATATATTTAAAACAATGCTGTAAATAATTCAATACAATACAACAATAACAGGTAACCAACAAAAAGGAATACTCAGATACAAACACAATAGAACAAGCACAAAATAGGGTTAGGGTAATAGTGTTTAACGCCACTTTCAACAATATTTCAGTTATATCGTGGTGATAAGTTTTATTGGTGGAGGAAACCGGAGTACCCTGAGAAAACCACCGACCTGTCGCAAATCACCGACGAACTGTATCGAGTACACATCGCCATGAGAAGGATTCAAAAAAACACTATCAATCAATTCACTGGTTGAATTACACAAGATTAAATATTAAAATAAACATTAGAATTGTTGAAGGTCTCCAAGAAATTGTTTACACAATGATAATTATACATTCAAAGGAGGTTTGTGGGGGAACTTAAAAGTGTCTTCCAATATCAGCTATCGATTTCAATTAACTTTCAATAAAAATGAAATTGACATTTATTTTTCTTCTTGGATTAAGATGGAATTAACATGGCAGCTCTGCTCAATCTGAAGACAACGAGAGAAGTCTTTGAAGTGACATTTTAATATTCCACAATTCATGTTCTATATAGAAAGTTTTCCACTTGTCAATTTATAAGAGACAAAGAACATTACGTACATTAAATGACCTATAATAAATACGTCCAGTCAAGCTGTTTTAGAAAATAAAAAGACATTTCAATAAAGGCGTAATTGACATAAATTTTTATTTTACACAACACAATCCCATTTATATAATCTCTATAAATGCCAGACATTATTGCGTGTCCATTTATTTTATTTCCCGTCAGTAATGTTAAGAATATCTGAAATATTTATTTCGCCAGTAATGCCAGACATCTTTGGCCTGTATATCCCAGCATTAATCCCCGCACTAATCTCTTATCTGCATATTTCACCAGTAATTCTAGACATCTCTGAGCTTTGGATGCCACCCGTGATGCTAGATATTTTAAGCTGTATTCCATCCATAATGCTAGACACATGTTATCTTTATATCTCACCAGTAATTCTATTAAGAGTAAAACATTAAAACATTTGCATGCCATAAATGTATTTTATCCGATAGGAAACATGAAAAAAATCCTAGCATTTGCTCCTTTTAATTAAATGTTGGTATTGTCTAGTTTCAATGTTAAATTTTATTCAGTTGTCTCGCTACATTTTTCTGCAGTTTATAGTTGGGGGTAATTATTGACATTGACACACACACACAACAAAAACAAAAACAAAACAAAGTTAGCGAACACGCTAGTTTTAAATAATTATTGCATTATATTTTCATATATAGGTTATGCTATCGTAATGTCTTATTGGACATATATTTTAATGTTATCATAATGTCTTATTGGACATATATTTTAATGTTATCATAATGTCTTATTGGACATATATTTTAATGAATGATTTCTCGTGATCTGATGAAATCGTCGGGTAAACATATATTAAAAGCAGAAACTGAAGTTAAAATGTTAAATATTTGGAAAAAATATTAAATTTGTCTAAAATATATATTTTGTTGTCAATAAATTAGCGCATGGTCACGTATCCATCGGCGTTGATATTTGTACCACAAATAAACCGATTTGATTTGAATTGATTTATTGGTGTTTTAACGCCACTTTCAACAATATTTCAGCTATATCATGGCGACCAGTTTTAGCAGCGGAGGAAGCCGGAGGACCCGGAGAAAACCACCGACCATGGGCAAGCAACTGGTAAACTTTATCACTTGCGGCTGCGAGTCGAATGCACCCATTTTTGTAATTTACAAAGCCGGGCACGAACCCACTCCGTATTGGTGATAGGCTTGTATGAGTTGTTAGATCCAACGACCTAACTCATTGAGCCACTCGGGCCCGTAATAAACCGAATAAAACCATAAATATATATATTAAAAAAATAAACGTGGACATACTCGGTTGAATTAAACCATACTAAGTAAATAAAAGTTAGAGAACACTGAATATGGAAAATCCAGAGAAACTGGCACCATAGAGTACACAAGAAAAAGACAAACAAAACAAAAACACAACATTGCACGGAAGCGAACACAAATAAGACATAACGTTTGAGATACCACAGCGATAATGAGAACACGTAAATAAAAGGAACTGACAATACAATGACTTGTAGAAAAAGGACAGAAAGAAAAGAAAACAATGTCATTCCTAGTGTTACTCATGTTAAAAATCTGGTGATAAGCTATGAACGAGAAAAGAAGGGCGGAATAGTCATCACAATAAATGGAACATATTTGTTGTCATCTGTGTCACAGATATTCCATAACGGTTTACCTAGTCATGACGACAACTGTAAATGTCAGAAGTAATTGATATAATCTAGATGTACTAAAAGTAGATTATATTAATCTATCATTGTATAGCAGTTTGGCAATGTAATAACATAACTATATATTTTTTCAACACTAATAAAAAAAATATATTTTCAGATGAAAAAGAAGAAATCGTTATGAGAAAGAAGAAGAATTTTGAAACATGGCAATATCGGTCAAATCGAAGGAATTCCCGAGTTGGAAAACGAAAAAGAAACGTTCAGTTGTTTAAAAACCAATTTGAAATGGAACGCTTTCTGGTAAGAATTTTACAGAAATAACCCTGAATATAAAATGTAGACTCGGGGGCGGTGTTGACGTTTTTTGTCGGCATGCTTGAATGATTTGTTGTTTGTATTCCATGATACACTAAAACAGAGAGGGATTGATGGACGTATGGATAACTTCATTTACTTGTCGTAAAAACTTCCCGGTCCTTTCCTCGTTCATGACTTATCACTGGGCTTGTAACTAGATTAACACGACGGGTGTCACTAGTGGAGCAGGAACTGCTTACCCTTCCGGAGGACCTTATATCACCCCCGGTTTTTAGTGGGGTTCGTGTTACTCGATCTTTAGTTTTATATGTATGCTTTGTTGATAGTTGTTTGTCCTTTTGTGCTTTTTCTTTTGACCGTTGTGTTGTCTGTTCTTCTTCGATATACGGATTCTGATTACCCATTTGGTATCTTCATACTCTTCTTACTTCTGATTACAAACCTAGCACCAGTAACGTAGGTGTGGTATCTACTTGAAGCGTCCAGTTCCATGGTCGTGGATTTCATCGGCCATTTTATTAAAACTGTTTGTTCTTTCCCCACCCAATATCTCTGAAACTCCTGTATAGCTTAAAATGATGAAATCGACAAACACCAACAATACTGACAATAACTTGAACATTGTAAAACTGTTCCACATAAAACTAGTGGCGCACATGCACCGGGTAATGTTCACTTGGTAAAGAAGATGTATTTTATTGCATGTTGTAACCTACATTGTATGTTGAATTTGGATCTACAGAACTTAAAACCGAAAATACCCTAGTACATTTAATGAAAAAAAATGGAAGCTTGATATATAAATGTTGTTTCATTCCTAATACAGTTACATATCCATTCGTGGTTCTTAAATTTCTTTTTTTATTTCCCCTTTACAGCCTATTGAAGTCTTTGGACCACTATATTACCGTTAATGGATATTTAAATCTACATATCACAATGATGATAGACAACAAATATCGTCTGCACCTTGCTTCACCCCAACTTTTTGGTAGAATCCGTGTTGCTAATCATTTTAGTTTTCTGTGTTGTTTTTTTTCTTTATCTTCGTCATGTGTCTTGTGTGACCAAGAAGAGTTTGAAGATACCAAAGGGGCAATCAGAATCCGTATATCGAAAAAGAACAGAAAACACAATGACCAAAAGAAAAAGTACAAAAAGACAACGATCTACAAAACATACATATAAAACTAAAGATCGAGTAACACGAACCCCACTAAAAAAACTGCTCCTCTAGTGACACCCATCGTGTTAATCTAGTTACAAACTCGGTAATAAGTCGTGAATGAGGAAAGGATCCGGAAGTGCTTACGACAAGTGGAACATATCCGAGGTCATTTGTGACACATATATTCCGATATGTTGCCGAAGTCTCTGGATTGTCCATTCTTGATTACCCTTTCGGTTTTCTCTTACGTTTATTTGTCCTGTGTCTTGTGTACCCAGTGTTGCCGACGTCTCTGGATTGTCCATTCTTGATTGCCCTTTCGGTTTTCTCCAACGTTTATTTGTCCTGTGTCTTGTGTACCCAGTGTTGCCGACGTCTCTGGATTGTCCATTCTTGATTGCCCTTTCGGTTTTCTCCAACGTTATTTGTCCTGTGTCTTGTGTACCCAGTGTTGCCGAAGTCTCTGGATTGTCCATTCTTGATTGCCCTTTCAGTTTTCTCTAACGTTTATTTGTCTTTTGTCCTGTGTGCCCAGTGTTGCCGATGTCTCTGGATTGTCCATTCTTGATTGCCCTTTCGGTTTTCTCTTACGTTTATTTGTCCTGTTTCTTGTGTACCCAGTGTTGCCGACGTCTCTGGATTGTCCATTCTTGATTGCCCTTTCGGTTTTCTCTAACGTTTATTTGTTTTGTCCTGTTTGTTGTGTACCCAGTGTTGCCGAAGTCTCTGGATTGTCCATTCTTGATTGCCCTTTCGGTTTTCTCCAACGTTTATTTGTCCTGTGTCTTGTGTACCCAGTGTTGCCGATGTATCTGGATTGTCCATTCTTGATTGCACTTTCGGTTTTCTCTAACGTTAAATGTCCTGTGTATTGTGTACCCAGTGTTGCCGATGTCTCTGGATTGTCCATTCTTGATTGCACTTTCGGTTTTCTCCAACGTTTATTTGTCCTGTGTCTTGTGTACCCAGTGTTGCCGATGTCTCTGGATTGTCCATTCCTGATTGCCCTTTCGGTTTTCTCTAGCGTTTATTTGTCCTGTGTCTTGTGTACCCAGTGTTGCCGATGTTTCTGGATTGTCCATTCTTGATTGCACTTTCGGTTTTCTCTAACGTTTATTTGTCTTGTGTGACCAATGTTGCCAATGTCTCTGGATTGTCCATTCTTGATTGCCCTTTCGGTTTTCTTTAACGTTTGTTTGTAACATATAATATTGCAAGCGTTGTTTTTGCATTGTAGCATTTTATTGATTACCACGGTAACGGTGGTCATCTTGAAAAGACTTATATACATATATATTCATGAGGGTCTAACATCCAATAACAGCTCAAAGTCTACCGATTTCAAATATCTGAGATTTCTTTTGAACTGGTTCACATGGGAGGAGTTTACGAAATGGGGAAAGAAAGAAATAATAAGAAAGTGGAGAAAACAATGTCGTCAACAAAATGGTAACGACGACGTACGCCAAGCTATGCTCAAACTCACTTGGCAATTGGCTATGGGAACTTAATATTCTGTGGAACATCCAATATATTAGTCTTTACATGAGATCATGAGAAAACGACAGTTTTTGGACTTAGAGAGGATTAATTAAAAACAAAAATAATTTTATTCTGGTCAATTGAAAATATGTAAAAAAAATGAGTTAAAAAGGCTTCTAACTACTTTCAGGACAAGACATTACCCGGTCTTTATAATCCACTAGAAAGACTAGGTGTTGTCGACTATGAGGAGGTTCTAGACGAATACAAAGATAGAATAATACGTAGGAAGTCATTCTCTTTACCTCCTATTACTGAAAATACTCAATTAGTAACACAAACACCCGACCAGCTCGAGAAAGACATACAAGAAGTCGAATCATCAAATAAGATCAGACGAACGTCAAAGGTAATTAATTATGGCTGTAGTGTAGAACATGCTTACCATGACTGTAGTGTAGATCATGCTTGCTGTGACTGTACGTGACATGTTTGTTAGTGCATTCTTATGACTAGGGCAAAGAGAAAAGCAAAAGGAAAATAGCTAAGACAAGACAACCAGGTATTCTATAATGGTTGGCATATTCTGCCTCATTATTTGCACCTGTTGTGAAGTCATAATTTTCAAAATGAAAAATAATTAATTCTGGTTAAGAGCTAGTCGACTACATGCGGAACAATATATGATATAGTTTAGAGAGCTACGACTATTTAAATTATAATTAACATTTATCCATTATCATGCTTGATCATTTTAAATATGAACGTATACAGTTAAAGAGCTTTTATCAACATCAGTCCACACACTGTTACTAACCTTATGTTTTAACTGGGTTACTGGTATGTTTTAACTGAGTTACTGGTATGTTTTAACTGGGTTACTGGTATGTTTTATCTGGGTTATTGGTATGTTTTAACTGGGTTACTGGTATGTTTTATCTGGGTTTATGATATATTTCTCCTGGATTTCTACTTCATTTCTAATCATGTTCACTTTCATGTGCATCCTTTGATGTTAAATTGAATTAAATTAAAGATCTTTGGTCAGACTTATCAGACTTGCTCAATTAGCGATCATAATTAAGCTATGAACAATTAAAGATTTGATAAATTGTTTGAAGTCGTAATCAAAGATATTTCGCAATAGAATGAAAGCATTTTCTATTCCACCATTCTTCATTGCAACCTATAAATTATTGATTATTCCAGAATGTTATTCAGGTAGGTAAAATATTTAGATTTGGTCAAGAAGAAACTATGCTTTATCTGTATCAGTATGTAGACAGCATTTAAGAAGAGTTTGAAGGTACCAAAGGATTAATCAGAATCCGTAAATCGAAGAAGGACAGACAACACAATTGCCAAAAGAAAAAGGCCAAACAACGATTTACAAAACATACACATAAAACTAAAGATCGAGTAAAACGAACTCCTCTAAAAACCGGTGGTGAGCTCAGGTGCTCCGGAAGGGGAAGGATTTCCTGCACCACTAAAAACCGGTGGTGAGCTCAGATGCTCCGGAAGGGGAAGGATTTCCTGCTCCACAAACGTTTTTAGTAGGTCAGATCTTTATTAAGCTTAGTTTTTGTTCTCATCATACACTTATTCATTACATCACATAAAACTAGTGGTCCACATGCACCGGGTAATGTTCACTTGGTAAAGAAGATGTATTTTATTGTATGTTGAAACCTACATTGTATGTTAAATTTGGATCTACAGAACTTAAAACCGAAAATACCCTAGTACATTTAATGAAAAAAAATGGAAGCTTGATATATAAATGTTGTTTCATTCCTAATACAGTTACATATCCATTCATGGTTCGTATTGCTTTTTGATTTCCCCTTTACAGTCTATTGAAGTCTTCGTACAAATATATTACCGTTTATGCATATCTAAGTCTACATATCACTATGATGATAGACAACAAATATCGTTAGTGTTTATGATGTATTTCTTCTGGGTTTCTACTTCATTTTCAATCATATTCACTTTCATGTACATCCTTTGATGTTAAATTGAATTAATTTAAATGTCTTTTGGTCAGACTTATCAGACTTGCTCAATTAACGATCATAATTAAGTTATGAACAAGTAAAGATTTAATAAATTAATTAAATAAATCAAGGGTAGTGTAAAATAAGATAGTGTCCTCCATGAAATAATGTCCTCCAAACAAAATATCATATGAAATATTGTCCATGTACATTATTTCATAATGAAATTGTGTCCTCCATCATGAGATATTGTCCATTCTTACTGGACATTATTTAACTGTGAAATAATGTCCGACATCAACTTGATATATGATATTTTTATGCTTCACATATTTATACTATACTTTATTTCAAAATATAAGAGATTTCTTTGTCATAGAAATGATATTTATTACACCATGTACACTATATTTGATTCAATTTGAAATATATTATCAACCAATGTCCAAGTTTTGAATTAGAATTAGAATTATCTACCTTTGTTAGAACACAGTTTCACTATGATATATTGTCCATAAGATGATATTATACTGTCCAGATAAAGGACAAAATATCATAGATAAGACAAAATTCCATAACAATATAATCATGAAATATTGTCCTGGAGGACATAATTTCATAGGACATAATTTTGCTTTACAGTAGAACCACCTGTGCAAATGTTTGGTACTCGTAGGGTACGAAATAGGTTTTTTTAAATGACTTCGCAAGATTTGAAAAACGAAAATAATATCATTCAATTCATTTTTCTATACATATAGAACTGACATGGCGTGTTAATTTATATAAAGAATTTTGGACATCTAGAATGACAGAACAAAGAGATTATATGTTATTATATATGTTATCTTATCAATATATTATATCTTCAAGCGATAATACGTAGAAATATAAGTTTAAAGATATCAAAGGGGCGTATATTTTATTAAAAGGAATATACCAATGTGTGAATTGTTGCATGTATGTACTAGGGGCTTTGTCATTGATATTGTTGGCATTAGTTGGAGCCGCAACTGATATCTAATTTAGTGTACAATGAGTGTTCCTGGAATGACTTTCATCAGATTCACTCGAGGCCAAATAGTTTATACGTCTTTGTGAGCAAACTGTTTGAATTTTATAATGATAAAGATAGAATGTCAAATACAAGGAATAGTTAATCACAACTCACATTCCGAGCAGCAAAACAATATCAGATGTACATTTTAAAAATCAACAAAATATTAAAGGGCCCTTTCCACAAAAGAAAATGCAGCCCAAATTATTGTTGAAGTGTAAAAAGGGAATATATCCCTCCACAATTTACATGTCTTATCTTGTTTTATCTACAAACGTTGATATGGTTAAAAGGTAATATGACAAATTTAGAGGAATTCCCATTTTCCCATTTGAAATGTAGGAGATTGCCGCGTACAAAAGTTTTTATGAAATACTATCAAGCCTGTGCAAAGCAATTGTTCCTTTAAGTCACATTCAAGAAATAAGTTTTAGTTCTATGACATGTAGGCTCTCATATGTAATTACCTGGGCCGTCATGTTCGTGATCGTATGATAGTTGGATTTGCAACTACCTGTACAACTAAAGTTGTGAGTTCGAACCTCGTACTCGATGCAACTTTATGTGATAAAGTTTGTCAGTGACTTGCGGCAGATCGGTTTCCTCCACCAATAAAACTGACGGCCACGATATAATTGAAAGTTGTTTAAAGTTAAACACCAGAACCCTAACCCTTAACCATATATGTAATTATCTTTTATTCATATTCCGTATAATGACTGAAATGAAATGTTTCCAGTTCTATATATTTGTTCCAGCATATTACTAATATTATTATTAAGTTTTCTAAAATTACTTATAGGGAGCCTACCTTGCCACACCTTCCAGAGAACGTAGTAGTGCCAGTATTAATTCAATAGAGCTGAATGGTGATGAGGAAGGTTTGTATTTATACATTGTATGTAATCAGTTTGTCCGTTAAATGCTAACCTACACAATCCTATTATTAAAGGCATACAGGCTGTCAGAATTGATTTTTTATTATATTAAAAGTTGCCAATATTCGATGTTTTATACTAATTACAGTTGAAATTTTTCATAATATCATACATAAATAGCCTTGAATCCAGTGAAGAATCCAATGTTTACCCACGCAATATTCATACGACCTGACAGTGAACTCATTCAGGAAAGTGTTTGCGCATGTACGAAATTGTTTGTTGATGAAGAAAGCACATGGCACAAATCGAATCGTAGAAGAACAAAAACATTGACGGATTCTATACGAAAACGACACAAAAAGGAGGATTCAGCAAGCTTTGTGTAAAAATAAAAAAAAATGTTATACTGACCTACTCCATTTTTCAACACGTAAGCATAATTTAGTATATTTTTTCGGCCGATTCATATTTTAACAGTAGAATTGTATCGTAGTTTTTTTCATATATTCTTTTTTTTTCAGGAGAAAACGCTAGATATCTCTTTTAAATTAGAGACTAAAATAATGAACTTTTTTTTCTAAAATAAATATAATCAAGACAACTCAAGTGTTGTCAATAATATGCAATATTATACTTAGTAATATATTACTACTATTTAGCTATGTAACGTCAGCCGGTCCATATATCGTATATGGACCGGAGCTCCGGACCGAAATGTTATATAAATTATTTCCCTTTGTGAATAATCCGGAAATCTCTTGTCCGTCAATGTTTCGAAAATTTAGAAAATAAAATGTCGTCTGGAAGGTTTGCGTCTCTGAATGAAGCAGAACTGGATCAAATTACAGATTCCAGGTCGTCACAAAACACTAAAAATGCAACGAGGTACGCGGTAAAAACATTCAGGAGCTACTTACTAGAAAAACAATACCCGGAAGACTTTGAAAACTTTTCGAAAGCAGATATTGATGCCAGATTACGATCTTTTTATGCAATGGAAAAGGTGACTTGTACAAGCGAACTTCATTACTTTCTTTGCGTAGCGGATTAGGACGCCATCTAATAAAAAGCAACGGGTATGACATTACAAAAGACGTAACGTCCATTTTGACCTTCGACTTCGTGTTAAAAGTTAAAAATTAAAGTTTATTGACCATATTTTTATTTCTTTCTGATATGTCAGGTGATTTAAATACAGCTACTTGATAGAGCTGTTCATTGTACATGGCATAGTTTTATTACATTTAATTGTAAAAAAAATGAATATGGGGTAAATGTACACGAGCCACAATCCATGAAATACAATGTAATTATAAAGCAAAGGAAAGGCACTATTATTGGTGTTCTTCATCATAAATATTGATGCAAGGTCTGGACAACTATTGTATAATACTGGTAGAACTGCACTGATAGTTCATAATGCCCAAGGTGTAGTTTTGAGTTTTGATTTTTCATGTGTTTCAGTGTTTGTGGATGTATTCAGTCTTGCCTTGTTAATTCAACAAATGACATTGTCACTTTTCCAGGGGTATTCTACTTTTACTTTGGATCAGATATCACTTTACTCAATTCTAATCACATGTACACAATTGCAACATAAACACACTCAAAGCGACCCCTCCCCCCAAATAAAAAAAAAAAATAATAAAAACAGAAAAAAAAGCAATACAATGTAAAGGACAAAAAATTAAAACAATACAATTCACCCTAAAAATATTTAAAAAAATGCACCCACCAAAAAAATCGTCTGTTTAAAAAAAAAAACCAAAACAAAACAAACAAAAAAACAATAAA
>MJUT01052000.1:0-12083 GCA_002080005.1 Gigantidas platifrons
TCCTATTAGAGCAAACAATTTGCATTAACTGTATTATTTTTGTTATATACGATCACTGATTCATTCGTTCCTTTCTTTCATTCATTTCTTTCATTCTTTAATTGTTTTCTTTCTTTCTTTCTTTCTTTCTTTCTTTCTTTCTTTCTTTCTTTCTTTCTTTCTTTCTTTCTTTCTTTTTTTCAATTGCAACCTGATGCTATTTGTGTGTGACGTCGACATGAGCACTACATGCAAGCAAACAGTTGATCTCTTCAGGCAAGCCAACATGTGAAGTACCAAGAGAACTAATACAGCTATTATACGTTGGTTATATATATTGTTTACCGCTAACAATATGACTCTATGTAATTTGTATGGCTACCAATATGACGCTATAACATCAATATTATTAAATTTCTAAGAATCGTCATTAAAACATGACTGTATTGAATGTGTTTCCGACTTTTGAAGACATTATTTATAATGTGGGGTATACAAATCAGTAGCAGGGTTTGTTTTAATTTGAAGGCATTATTGATAAGGTAGAACATAAATAACCTAGACTTTAATAATAATCTGATTGAAGCTCTCTGTAATACGCTACAATATGCATAAGACCTATATAAAGCATATAAAGCAGTGAATACGAACAAACACCTAGAAATGATTGATATCAGACTGACAGTTGTGTTCCTCCAATAAGATGGCGTTTCTGTTACATATGTTAAAACAACTTCAATCAAGTACAAGTACACGACACACATCCACATAATAATAGTTTATTTACAAAGAGTGATAACATTATGACAAATGTAAGTTATACGTATTTGTTATTCTTATTATTTTGTTGTTGTTACGGATGTTAAAGTAACTTCAATCAGGTACAAATACACGTCAGTCAGGTACATTAGAATAGTTTATTTACAGAGAGAGTAATTACACTATGACAAATATAAGTTTGACGTTTTTTGTTCGTTTGTATTTTATGGTGCTAAGAGGGAATTATCTCGTAAATAAAAACAAAAGCTTAGACTTCAACGGAACATATTTCGAACTGAAATTATGTTGACTGCATGATTTCTAACATCCGTGTATGCTAAAACAGATCTTTATAATAATCTATATTTTTAAATAATGGAATTTTTTACACTTATCACTACACATTTCATTTCATTTCAAATATTTTATTGATAATGAATCAAATGGATTGGATAACAGGCAAAGCCTATACAGATCCTCTCCAATAACAAGATGGAACAATATACAAAACAGTTGACAATATATATACATACACATATCATAGGTTAGTCTACCCATAGCATGTTCAGTTCATGATTTTTCTAACAGATAGATGATTAAAGACTAATAATGATATTTAATTATATTCATGAATAATAAAAGAAATATAATTTCATAACTGAATACACTATTGGTAGAGTAACCTCCCAGACTAAATATAATACTATTTATCAAATATATAGCAGAATATATGTATGAACCAATCAATATTTTGAGTTTAATGTTCAAATATATTTGTTGATTATGGAAAAAATGAATTAAAAAACTAACATTTAATATGGAACTAGCAATACATAAGCAATTCGGAGCAGATTACTGTACATATAACACTTCCCGCCTCCAATTATTTTTATTCAAGCTTTATATGACGCCATTTAGTTCTGGTTTCATGAAATATCTTTGAAATAAACGATATGTTAATTATTTGTAGGAAGAACCATGGTAATTTGTTGTGAACTTTTATTCACATTTGAAGTTATGAGTTATCTTATCTTATCTTATCTTATATACTACATGTCTATGTACAACAGTTAATATTTATTTCCATATATTTCATCTAAAATGAAAACAAATACAAATTATTATTACTACGTTTATTCCATTTTATTCCTTTTCTTTCATTTGTTCATAAAACACAATTATTTTATCAATATTATGTTTTATTTCTAAGAGTCTGGTAGAGGTGCAAATGTATTTGCATGATTTGTTCACGCCACAATATGGCTGAAATACAGCCAAGGTTGGCATTAAATACCAATCAATCAGATATTCTCAATTTGATAACTCCCCCAGTAACAACTGATATCCTACATGGTTTATTATAATGGTATATAAACAGTTATGTATGTTATGTATGTCTGTGTGTGTTAGGAGTGTCGATGTTTGTTTTTCATTTCATCATATTTAACCGATTTTAATGTCAGAAGGTAGATGCATGTTTGTTTCATACCATTCGAAAACATGTATTTTATAATTTCAGAAAACAGAAGGACATAATACACAGTTATCACCTGCCATATCTATTTGTATAGCTGTCACCACAGGTATACCTGTTATTATCAACGTGGCCTATATTATAATCTGCTTCAAAACACTCCGGAAGAAGCTTCACAATCTTCTAGTTCTCTCCCTTTGCATAAGTGATTGTTTTTTAGGATTATATCTGACTTGGTATATTTTTGTGTCACTAGTAGAGAGTATCCGAACGGACGTCACCGCATGTCTCCTTCAGACGTTTGCCGTATCGTACGGATTTGTGAGCAGCTATAGTCTAATTCTTCTGATTTTCTTGGAACGAAATGCTGTTGTGGAAGCAATGAATTTTGGGATAGGACACACTTTAAATAGATTTAAATAGTTGATCATTGGTGGGACTTTAGCTATGGAATTCATGTTTTCTATAGAAACCATTCTTTTTATACCTTTTGAGACGATCATTTCGTCATGTAGTGTCCCCAACGTATACAGCCATCGCTATCACTTCTTTGTCACACTAATGATTGGGACTATCTCAGGGATTATGATTATGATCGTGTGTGTTACTGTGTCAACAAGTCGTCACATATGGCGAATATTCTTCACAAAGTTAAAAGTCAAACCACGTGATAAGGAAGTGTCAAGTTTTACCACAGAAATGATGGGTCGAGCTAAAAACCCACATTTAAAGTGTGAAAATGAGCAACAACGGAATGAAGTATTAAGTGTCACCGACCAATTGATGAGTCAAACTAATACATCACAATTGAACCGTGACGGGCTACCAAATAAAGTGTCCAGCATTACCGAGAAATGTACGAGTTCAGCAAACACCTTGGTGGTGAACCGTGGCAACGAGGTGATACGAAATAAAGAGTTTAGTGATACCGACAAAGGAACAAAACGAGGTAAGCTCTCACCGTTGCACTGTGATAACAAAAAACGGTGCGTTGACGTATGTAGTTTTACCAAAAAATTAACGGATCCAACTAAGACAGCACAGATAAACTGTGACAGCGACGGACGACGGAATGCATGTCATAACGAACATGGCGGAGACAACAGGGAAAATATCAGGTTAACAGTTCAACTGCAAGACAATATCTTTGCACATTTGCGGTCTGATGAAATTAATTGCAATGTTGTTAATGATAATTGTCATGTTGTAAGTGAAACGTCTCTTTCATGTTCCATGATTGAAATCGAGGCTGAGATGGAAATGAAACGGACATCACATACAAGAGTTCAACAGTTAATAAACCACATGAAAACTGAACGTATAAGTTGTAACCAAGGAATTAAAGAATCTCAATGTACTTTAAAAAGTGAAATACTAACAAAGAAACCTCAATTCACGTTTGATGCGTGGGAGTTCCGGGCCTTAATAACCAGCATCATAGTGGCGGTGACCACCATTTTATTTACTGGTCACTTTCTCGTGTCTTACTGGATCGATTATTACACTGGTACCATTACTACCTCAACAAGTACGATGTATGCTCTTCATTCCTCTGGTACTAAATTCGATCATAAATCAAACAACACAACAAACCAACAGACATAAAACGTGATATACTTAATTGTACACAAGTCAAATGTATGTCAAAGGTCAAATCTTTGCTTAATAGTTTGTTTATCAATTTGAATACAAAAGATGTGTGTAAGAACCCACCCACACAATAGAAAAGTACTTCTTTTATTAAGTTATTTCGTCAACAGTTTTATATCAGATACACGTTAGTGTGAATTAGCTATCTATCTCACATATATATATGAAATGTTTCTCTGGGTACTGCGGTTTCATCTACCAATAAAACTGACCGCCACGATATAACTGAAATTTTTACTTGCGATAGGTCGGTGTGATTTTCTCTGGGTACTCAGTGACTTGCAACAGGTCGGTGTGGTTTTCTCTGGTTACTCAGTGACTCGCAACAGGTCGGTGTGGTTTTCTCTGGGCACTCAGTGACTTGCAACAGGTCGGCGTGGTTTTCTTAGGGTAATCTATGACTTGCAACATGCCGGTGTGGTTTTCTCTGGGTACTCAGTGACTTGCAACAGGTATGTGTGGTTTTATCTGAGTACTCAGTGACTAGCAACAGGTCGGTGTGGTTTTCTCTGGGTACTCAGTGACTTGCAACAGGTCGGCGTGGTTTTCTCCGGGTATTGCGGTTTCATCTACCAATAAATCTGACGACCACGATATAACTGAAATATTTTTGTGTAAAGTGTTGTTATATACAATATCTCAATATCCCCAACCCTATACATCAAAACGGTATTATATTGTCTATTAATAGAAAAGTTGCATACTCCGGTCTATTAATATTTATTTTTTTAGAATAATTATCTCGTGTCAAAGGTCAAATTCAAATTACACACTAAAACATGTTTTAATTAGTTGGGTGGGTGTTCCTTACATTCGTCAGATATTCTACTATGTCAATATTACAAAGCGAATTGGATTTTTTTTACAAATGTTGCAGGCGACACAATTTTTTATTTTGTTTAAAGAAATTAATTTATATATAAAAACATAAGTTCTAAATATATAGTTTTATCCTTTTAAAGTTTTATATTAACTGTACATACAATGTATAACCCGTATGTTTTATTTCTAATGATCTTCTAGGTGACTAAGTTAATATACAAATGTAATATATGATTTGCACGATACAGCACAGATACTGCTCAAGCTGATGTTAAACACAAATCAATCAATCAATCAATCAATCAATCAATCAATCAAAAATGAGATTAACATTCAACAAAATACAATTTTTAAGTAATATATTGTATATTTATTAAGTATCTTTTTGCAAATTAATGAAGCTAGTGGATCATGTTTCATATGTATGTTTTGTAGATCGCTGGGGGAATCTGATTGCTCCTTTGGTATCGTCAACCTCATCTCTTTATAAATACATATTTACGCATGCCTACATGTATATACATGATCTGGATTTCAAACATCATTCTCAATACAACATTATGTGATAAAATTTGTCGGTGACTTGTGACAGATAGGTGGTTTTTACCTGGTACTCCGGTTTCCTCCATCAATAAAACTGACGGCCACAATATAATTGAAATATTGTTGAAAGTAGCGTTAAACACCATAGCCATAACCCATATACATCGTATTTACTAACAAAAACTTGATTACAACTATAATTACAGTGAGGTGTTATTAAGAAACAGGTGAACACATTTTCAGTAAAATCATGGCGTGAAGAAGCTATAGCTTGATGATGACGATGATGGCGACGATGATGACAACGATGACGATGGCGACGATGATGATTTTGTACGCTTTGTACTAGATCAACACGCTTAGTTGAATTCTTAGTGCTAACATACTGAAACAACAGACCGCGGGTTGACATTTCGCTACACTTTGACACATTATCCGATTCCGAGCCTATCCGTATTTGTTTTTACCCTTAAAGTATTTCCTTGACGAGAGATACCATTGGTGATTTTCCCTTGACGAGAGATAACATTGGTGATTTTTCCTTGAGAGGAAATACCATTGCTGATTTTTCCTTGACGAAAGATACCATTGGTGATTTTCCCTTGACGAGAGATAACATTGGTGATTTCCCTTGACGAGAAATACCATTGGTGAGTTTCCCTTGAGGAGAGATACCATTAGTGATTTTCCCTTGACGAGAGATACCATTGGTAATTTTTCCTTGACGAGAGATACCATTGGTGATTTTCCCTTGAGTAGAGATACCATTGGTGATTTTCCCTTGACGAGAGATACCATTGGTGATTTTCCCTTGACGTGAGATACCATTGATGATTCTCCCTTGACGAGAGATACCATTGGCGATTTTCCCTTGACGAGAGATACCATTGGTGATTTTTCCTTGATCAGATATACCATTGGTAATTTTCCCTTAAGGAGAGATATCATTGGTAATTTTCCCTTGATGAGAGATACAATTGGTGATTTTCCCTTGACGAGAGATACCATTGGTGATTTTCCCTTGACGAGAGATACAATTGGTGATTTTCCCTTGACGAGAGATACCATTGGTGAATTTCCCTAGACGAGAGATACCACTGGTGATTTTTCCTTGACGAGAGATACCATTGGTGATTCTCCCTTGACGAGAGATACCATTGGTGATTTTCCCTTGACGAGAGATACCATTGGTGATTTTTCCTTGATTAGAGACACCATTGGTGATTTTTCCTTGAGGAGAGATACCATTGGAGATTTTCCCTTGACGAGAGATACCATTGGTGATTTTCCATTGACGAGAGATACCGTTGGTGATTTTCCCTTGACGAGAGATACCATTGGTTATTTTCCCTTGACGAGAGATATTATTGGTGAATTTCCCTTTGCGAGAGATACCATTGGTGATTTTGCAGAAAACAAGTTTGAAAATATCAAAGGGGTAATCAGAAGCCGGGGATGGGAGAAGGATAGACAAGATATACTATTATAAGTATGTCGTTGACGGGAGATAATATTAGAAATGTCTTCTTCGTTTTTGTTTTTGTTTGCTTGTTTGATGGTGACAAACTTAATCACATAATGTTGTGCACCTCGCCCTGATCCATATTCGAACTCACACTTCAGTGGTGTTAATCACTGATTGCATAGGTCGTTGTAGATTCAACTACCATACGATCACGGCTTCGACGGCCCCGATTCTTCTTGGCGTGATCTAGTAGTAGAAGTATATCATTGAAAACAAATTTTATTAGAAATTCCTCCTGAACCCATAAACTGGAAACACTCTTTTAAAATACCTATGGATTCTGTCGAGGATTATCCCAGACAATGGGCAAAACGTGAAAAGGAGGACTTAGATATTTTTCCTAATGGGTGAAGAGTGTGAGGTTGCTAAGACAGATTAGAATTAAAAAACTCAGTGGGTATATAAGCACTCGCTCTACATCAATCTTTAAAGACCCAACTGTTGCTAAAGACCCGTCTCTCCTGCATGACAAATATGTTATTGTCTCCGCCGTAAAGGCCCCTAAAAATATTGTTTGTGTGCTTAAATTACATTACATAGACTGATTAATAAAGGAATGAAGCATTGCCGCTTTAGTTGGCAACCCTACGTATACCTCGACGACAACTACGAAAGAGGGAATCCTGGACACTCATAGGTCTGTTTTATATGCCTTTGGAATTTCAACCAAAGATGAATAACTGGATCTGCCATCACACTACTGGATTCCTAAATTACACAAGTGTACTTTAAAAAAAACGCTATATTCTTGGGTCTGCCAAATGCTCCACGAAACAGTTTTCTAAATTAGTAATATGCATTATATCGGCAGTCAAAACCGGGCTTCAGACCTACTGTGACACTAGCTACTCGAGAGATGTCTTGAATCAGATGTGGATTCTGAAGAACTCGAAAGATCTGTTAGAGTCCCTCTCCATCTCCAATAGCATTAAAACATTTGACTTCTCTACCCTTTACACTACTATTTCGTACTCTAAGCTGAAAAACAAATTAAGGGAATTGGACCAACTGTGTTTCATAAAAATGAATGGCCAACGTAAATACCTTGTGCTAGGAAGAAGCAAATCTTATTTTGTAAAACACCACTCTGATTCTACCAAAAATCTCTGAAACTGATATCTTCAACATGCTCGAGTTTTTTTTTATTGACAACATATTTGCTATGTTTGGTGGACGTGTTTTCAACAGACAGTCGGCGTACCTATGGGTGCAAACTGTGCTCCTCTTCTCGCCGACTTGTTCCTTTGTTCGTATGAGACAGACTTAATACAGGAGAATCTAATCTGTATGAGCAACCTCACACTCTTCACTCATTCTGAAAGAGTATATAAGTCCTCCTAAGCACAGTACACCTAGTACCATTGGCACACCTCAAGTGAGAAGAGACTAATTCCCTCTCCGATTGAGAACGTAAACGTTTAGAGGAACTAACCACTCTAGGCGGGGACATAGAAGCCTCTTCCGATGGTTCTGAAAAAGCCGATGAGCTGTCCATCAGTGTTAAGGATGCACAGTTCAGTGACATTAGCTCTGTTGCTGGGGATGGTATCGACCAGATTTACCCTACTGTGGACGATTCTACAGAAAGTAGACAAGTTATAGAGGAAATTGAAGTTGCTGTTGCTTTTACGAGTTTGAACAACCATACAGTAAACTATGCTGGAGATGCAAAGGAGAACACCACCATATGCTACGAAGTATCGTCGATGCGCACAGAGAAGTTGAATGCTATCAAAAGAAGTCAAGATCGTTGGTTCATTTGGGGGCATAAAGTTTTGAAACGTGTGCAGATACCATGGTTTCAGACCCAAACTCATTATTATTTCATTTGATGCAAAATGAATCACTGGTAAAAGCTTACAAAGTTGAATAAAGAAGTAACTGTTTCATGGACAGAGATCCAAAACACTTCCAAGTAACCCTGAACTATCTCTGTAACCTGGGATGAGGCCGTCATGGCGAGGTTCGTATGGTAGTTAAATTTATAACTACATAAGCAATCAGTGCCTATCATCACTGATGTTGTGAGTTCAAATCTTGACAAGGAAGAGGTGTACAACATTATGAGATAAAGTTTATCAATGACTTACGACAGATTGGTGGTTTTCTCCAGGTACTCCACCAATGAAACTGATCGCCACGATATAACGCCATCAAACAAACAAACCGTAACCGGGCCATCATACATTATGATCTACTACTCCGTAATTTGAGATATTTTCTAGAACTCCAAACTGAACGTAACTTCTATGGACTAAAACAACTTTCGCAAAGAAGAGTTTTGATTTGATTTGATTTGATTTGATTTTTGGTGTTTAGCGCCACTTTGAGCAATATTTCAGCTCTATAATGGCGACCAACGTTAGTGGTAGAAGAATCCGGAGAAATTGCGACTGTAAGTGCACCATTTTTGTAATTTACAAAGCCAGACTCGAATCCACGCCGTATTGGTGATAGGCGTGTATGAGTTGTTAGGTAATCCAACTACCTAGCTCATTGAGCCACCTAGCTCCAAGAAGAGTTTGAAGATACCAAAAGGGTAATCAGAATCCATATATCGAAGAACAAACAACATGAATGTGCTGTCGGCTGTTTGCTGTAGCTGTGTATGTCTGTTTGACGTCGCATTTGAAAACGGTCTGTAACCTGATTGACGTGCTAAATTTGTATTTTAAAATGTCTATTTATTTTGCATTGCTGAGGTATTCACATCTGTAATTTCGCATCAACTGTGTTCATATCTATTGCCATTACCAACACAAGTATCGGGAATATTATTCAAGGATAAAGGGTCAAACGGGACAATTTTAGTTTATCCTTGTTCAAAGGAACCTGTTTAAATGGTAAATATGACGCTATATGGCTAATACATTAAAAAACAAAGATGCAGTCCTTGCATCAATCAATCATGCACATTCTGTCAAGTTTTTGGACATACAGGTTATTAGAATTTAATGAAAACATAGAAAAACGTACCTGCCGTGAAAGTGTAAAATGACGAATTCCACCGAAACCGTAATGCAGTTTACAGAAGAGCACGTCAATAAGAGATTTCAGGCGTACAGGTTCCTATACTGTGACAATAACCAACAGAACTAGATGCTCAGTGGGATGAGCCTGTGTCGCTCACCTTTCATTCTGCTTTGAGGAAACTTAATACAGAACCTTCCATTGGTTGCTTCCCACTATGTTTCAGTTCATTTGACTAAGTAGTTACGGAGAAGAAGATCTTCAGAAATCGACCAATCAGAAAGAAAAATGGCCTGTGGCGGCCATGTTTGTTAACGGATGGGAACTAAATGCACATTCTTTAGAGTGACCTTCCAAGGACACTTCCTTCCAAGTGTTGATTCATTTAGCACAGCGGTGTAATAGAAGAAGATTTTTTTAGAAATCTACCAATCAGAAAAGAAAATTATCTGTGGCGCCCATGTTTGTTAACGGATTGGTACTAATGTAACAATCTTTATTGATGACCTTCCAATGATGCTTCCTACAAAGTTTCGAAACATTTGGTCAAGCTTTTGCAGAGAAGATTTTTTTTTAGAAATCAACCAATCCGAAAAAAGAATTGCCAGTGGCGGCCATGTTTATTAACGGACCGGAATAAATTAGCAATCGTTATAGAGGACATGCCATAGATACTTCCTGCCAAGTTTCAATACATTTGACAAAGCGGTTTCAGAAGAGAAGACTTAAACAAAATGTCCAATTAGAAACAAGAATTGCCTATGGGTGCCATGTCTGTTAGCGGATCGGAACTAAATGAGCAATCTTTAAGAGGACCTTCCATGAATGCTTCTAACCACGTTTCGGTTAATTTGCCAAGCGGCTTCAGAGGAGAAGAATTTTAAAAATCGGCCAATCAAAAACAAGAATTGCCTATGCCGGCCATATTTGTTAATGGATCGAAACAAAATGAGCTACCTTAATAGAGGACCTTCCATAGATGCTTCCTATCAAGCTTCACATCATTTGGCTGAGAAGTTTCAGAGGAAAAGATTAAAATGTAACAAGCTAACGGACGACAGACGATGGATTTCAAGTGATTGCAAAACCTCGCATTACCTTTGATAAGGTGGGCTAAAAAATACAAAAGGGAAAACAACGATCTACAAAATAAACATATATTGATTGATTGATTAGTGTTTTACGCCAACCTTAGCAATATTTCAGCTATATCGTGGCGTGAACACATTTTATTATTAAACATATACACCTACAAGACCCTTAGATATAAAACATAAAACATACTTGTCTATAAAACAAACGGATAACATGTACAAATAAAACATAAACATACTTGTCTATAAAACAAACGGATAACATGTACAAATAAAACAAACATTAAAAAGATAAAACCATATATTTAGAACGTATGGAATATAAAAATATTTTTGAAAATAAATTAATTACTTTTAAACAATTAAAAATTGTGTCGCCTGCGACATTTGTAAATAAATGATATAAATTGTCGACATTGTAACATGTCTGCCGAACTTCGGCAACATCTAAGCAGTCATAGCATGTTTCAGCGAAAAAATATTAAAACATGTAATTATTATGATTAAATTGAAGGATAACCTTAGTAACAATAGACACGTTTGTAAGATCCTTTTCAAGATTGTTTTTATTTACTGCTCCCAACGACTTTAAATTAATTCGCTCTACAATTTGAGGTAATACAAAAAGGCATCATGCTCACTATTGTATATATTTACATTTTATATGTATACTGAAACATTCTTCAGAAACCAATAGATTACAAAAAAAAAATAATTCAGTTGTTTTACGATATAAACCATTTGACAAATATCTTGCAGTATTGCAGTATATTGTAAGATATACGTTCAGTCTGTAGTACCAGTATATTACACCAATCCAGCATGACGAAGGATGTTAACAGTAGCTAACATTACGGTACTTTTGATGGAAAACTGAAATGATAAGACAATTATCACTGATCAATTTATTCTAGTATATCGCGACAGCAAATTAATTTTACATGTGTTTTTCTTTTCATGTTTGTTTTATTCCATAAAGAACGTTTAATATAATGCTCTTGCTGGTACGCGAACATTGTTAATCAGATACCACAGAAGGTATACATCATATCGAAGCATACGTGTATTTAATATAATGCTCTTGCTGGTACGTGAACATTGTTAATCAGATACCACAGAAGGTATACATCATATCGAAGCATACGTGTATTTAATATAATGCTCTTGCTGGTACGCGAACATTGCTAATCAGATACCACAGAAGGTATACATCATATCGAAGCATACATGTATTTAATATAATGCTCTTGCTGGTACGTGAACATTG